>CAJHQQ010003482.1:0-43145 GCA_905132885.1 Moricandia moricandioides
TTTTTTTAGCACATTCTTCTTTGGATCTCTACAACTTGTAATCCGATAAATATGGCCTAAGAGCCATGAAATAAATCATTGAGTTTTCCCATTTTTATGAGTTTATCTCTTTGTTCTTTGTTTAGAACACTTCTTAGTTTCTTGGTGAGGTTATCCCCAAGTTTCGAACCTTCTTTTGTTGGACCGGTGCGTCACATCCGGCAACGATCGATATCTGGTAGTATCATTGGGACTTCCGCAACCCTTTGTGTCACCATTCATTCCACCAGCTCTCCCTTTGGTGAGTTCATATCCCCTTAGTCCGATTGAGTGATCCTGTCCGAATCTAGGACGTATCAAGTGGTATTAGAGCCACTCAACCGGTACTATATTTTCATCTTCTCATCTTCCATTTAAATTTCTTCAAACACTTCTTCTTCTTTTTATCTTGAATCTGGGCCCCTCATTACCATCCACTATATAAAAAAAAAGAAAAAAAAAAAGAAAAAGAAACGAAAAGATCGAAAAAACAAAAAAAAAGTTTCAAAGATTTCGAAAAGTTTGATTTGTGGTTTGGTGGTGGAAGGGAAAGCCTACTGGCCGAGGAGAAATCAGGCCTTTGAGGAGGTTAAAGCAGATTCCCAAATCCAAGTTTTCTTATCTTCCTATCTCTTTTCATCGTTTGTTTGCTTGGAAAACCCACGGGAAACTTGGATTGTCTTTCTTAGAACTTTGAGAAGAAACTATTGAGTGATCATCTCAATTCCGAGTGAAACACTTGAGTGGGCGAGATTAAACACTTGAGAGAGTGAGTGTTTTTATCTGCTAACCTTTTGTGTTGAGAATTTTCAGGATAAAGATGTTTGGTCTTCTCAAGGAGAGTAGCAAAGATAATTTCCAACGAAAGGCTTACTTTAAATATTCATCTCAAAATTATTTGAATATTTTTGATGATTTTATTACTGTCCAGGAAAGGCCAACCCTAAGAAGACCACATGCGAAGCCTAACCAGAGGTGCAAGGAACAGTCTAAAACGTCCAGAGATGAAGCTGTTTAAAGAAGACTTTACAGTCAGTCTGAAGTCCAATAGTTTTGTGACAACCTTGTGGAGGGAGTTGTGAAAGCACTCAAGGACATCAGCAAGAGCCACAAGAAGAGCACATCCACACGTGCACCTGTTGCTGAGCCATCAATATTCATTAGTGAACCACCCAAAGGTAAATCTTAAAACCACCTTAAAGATCTAAAAGATTTTTCAGATTATTTACCCATTTATGATGAATATGATGAAGATCTAATGGAAATTTTGATCACTTGTGAGGATGAATGTGATCTTCCTTCTCTGGAATCTAAGTTTATGAATGATAATGAACATGCTATTGTAGAACTAACCGTTTTGCAACCGGAGCATCCGAGTAGTCTTGTTTTGTTTCCACAAGTTTTTGAGTAAGAACCACTGGACTATCTGCATCATGGACCACGTCTTGACACTAGAAAACCCTTGGATGATGATCTAGGTCCTATCTTTGATGAGGAGGACGAACCTGGTCTAGTCTTTGATGAAGAAGCAACAAGTATCACATCCATAGCTATGGAGAGTCATCTATGCTTTTATCCCGGCACATCCCCTGCCCCTTTGTCTCCTGATATTCAAAAGTACTGTGAGAACTCTGATTTGCTTAATTATCTGCCTGAAATGTTTGTCAAGATCAGTTCTCATGAGGTGACTCGTTTTGGTCTTAACAAGATGAAAGAACTTTCTGTTTCAAAATCTGTTTTTGAAAACATGATTAATTATTTAAAAATTTTTAAACCTGATGAACTTCTTGATCAACCACGTTTTCAAAACTTCAATGGCATCACTTCTGGAAATATTTTGAGATTTGATCAGTTCTTGGAACATAACAAAGGTTTTCATCCTCTTGAAAACTCATTTGATCTTGATTTGCAACAAACTGATTTTTGTGCTAGAAAATCTTTTGATTCGTTTGTTTTCAAAAGAAATGGCTTTGATCTGAGTTCTTCTATACATGCACTGATCACTGATGATTTGTTTGCATCCTCTTATGCCTTGGATGGAAATTTGATTAAGAAGTTGCTAGAGCAGAAATTACTTGAAACTGAAACTGATTTTTGCAATCTTGATTTTTGTGATTTTGTTTTGCAGCCTGATCTTGTGTGTTCTAAAACTGATAAAACTTGGCATTTCCTGAGATCATTTCGTGATAATTTTGTTGTTTTGAGCATTGATGATATCTTGGTTTACAACACTTTCTTTGAAAAACGCCTTGAACTTTTGATCAATGATTCTCAATCTGAACTTACTCTTTTGTGTTCTGATTTTGAGAAGTATTGGCATGTTTCGAAAATGATTTATACTGTTGCTTGCCTTGACACCATTCTGGTCTATAATTTCTACGTTTATATGCATCCTGGAAAGCTGAAATGTGTGCAACTTGTTCTTGGAAAAGATATCTTGATTTTTGATTTGACCAAGTAGTTGTTTTGCACATATGATCCTGGTCTTTTAGTGTCTGTTTTGAGTGTTCAGGAAAGACAGTTTCAGCCTCCGAGAATTTGAGAGCATTGAACATGCCCAACAACATGAGATTTGGAGAGGCATTGTTGTCCAAACCGGCTACCTTGGAGATGCCAGCGACATAGGTTCAGTCCAAGGAGAATATCTCAACATTAAGAAGGTATTTTGTCTTGAATCTAATTTTCCTGGAAGGCCAACTCATCAAGGATTCACTGAGACTTGGAATCACATGAAAATCTTCACGGAGGAAGGAGTTATGAATTTTCCAAACCAGAGGTTCTCCAGTGCATCTATCCGCGAGTACCAGACTTCTAAAGGAGATTCAAGCCCAAGAAAGAAGCGGCCTGAGACAAAGCCGATCATAGGATTCAAGATGAATCTCTCAGATTTCCATAAAGACCAAAACCAGGAGAAATGGCCATGGAATTATGAAGATATGATCCATCCACCAAAACCGGCCAGACCAAAGACAATACAGTTTTCATCACTTAGCCAAGCACCCGGAGGTAATTCTAAAACTTCTAAATTTATTTTTGCTGATGAATTTGTTAAGTGTCATAGCAGGAATCAGGTTACCTTTGATGTGCCCACGGAGCTTGAGTGTTTTCTTCCTTCTTTTCATTTTGGTGAATTGAAAGAAAACCTAACAAAAGAGGCAGCAAAGAGTTCACCACAAGAAAAACAATTGGAGCTGGTAATCCCCAATAAACCAAAGATGATTCCTCAATCAACCTCCTTTCAAAACCAAAAGCATTGTAAGGATTATGGGTTGATTGTCTCTGCTCTTCATGAGAATGTTTTTAATTTAAGAGTTTACATGTTTTTAATTTAAGAGTTTCATTAATTGTTTTCATTAAGCTGCACTTTGAAAGAGATTTGGTGTAGGAAAGAGCATGAAACAAATTTGCTTAGATCAGAGAGTCATTTTGATTTCGTTCATGATGGTAATTTTTCAAAAATTAGCACTGTCTCATTCTTTTCCTAACATTTTCACAGCTATGCCTGATTTTAAAATTAGCAAACCAACATTTTGCGATCAGTTTACTTGCTTGATGCTTGCCCACGTGCTTGATGATCATCCTAAGAGCTTGGATCATGTTTTTGATGTCTTAAGGATAGAGAAACCCTTTGATTATTTCTTTCGCAGATTTGATGTGGTTTCTCTAGTTTTTTTGAAAGTGCAGGATATAAAGGATCAGTTTCAGATGGAAGCAAGCAGAGGAGGACGTCACCACACTTGTGTTTTTGGAACATGGAACTGTAAATACTTGAGAGAAATAATTTCAAAACTCCAAGGAAGTTTCTATCCAAATTTATCCTTCATTGAATTTTACTTGTTTTCAAAATTCTTTTGGTCAGATTCATTTTCTTTTGTTTCAGGTAAAATGGATTTGAGGTCAAATCCTTTTGAAGAGGGAGGGAACGATGCGCCCCGGTTCGAGCACTGACCTGCTTGGATCATGGACACAGCTCAAGTTGGCGATCTTGTCGACCAGCTCGACTCAACCAAGGTTTTACCATCAGATCATGCTGATCATTACATGGTCGAACCCGGAGCTAACTTGGAAAAGGAAGGATTTACTAAGTGGAAGCAACAATCAATTAACCTTAAAGATATCATGGGAAGCATGAATGATATATGTTCATTATTTGACTCATATCTTCCAAACCACGAGGCTTCTATGCATGAAATCACTTGGATAATGTGCTCAGCTCAAATACAGAGCTCCTCAAAGAAGAATCAGCTCAAATGGAGTTCATAAGAAGGAGTTATGCCATTTACAAACCATGTGATCTTCAGTTCTCGCGAATTCAGACATGTGCGCTTTCAGGTGAGCTGGACCGACACTGCCTTGGAGATTGATGAGCTAAATGAAACTATATTGGATGAGCTGAATACTCAAGTGATTTGGAATGACACTATCCTAGATGAGCTGAGCTGGATTGACACTCACTTGGACAAGCTAAGCAAGCATGTTCGATCTTACGAGCTGGTTTGACCACCCAAGAAGCTGGAATTGGCTAACCTTATTTATGATGAACCAACGACCAATTCAATAATGCCAAAAGTGATTATTCATGTTCTAAATTTCCAAAAGATCCTTAGGCTTGATGGTTTTCAAAAAGATTCAAAAACAGACTTGTTTGGGCCAAATGGAGAAACCGATCAAATTTTGACTAAGGCAAAAGATGGATTTCGACCAGGCCTCAAGGGGACAGGTCTTGGCCCATATCAGGAACATTTTCTTCACCTTTGAAAGTCCTGGTCGTGGCTATATCAAGAGCCAGTCCAACTTTCAGTCAAAGACTTTATTTAGTCAAGTCTTTGTTTCTACTTTCAATGTCTTGTTTTTAGCACATTCTTCTTTGGATCTCTACAACTTGTAATCCTATAAATATGGCCTAAGAGCCACGAAATAAATCATTGAGTTTTCCCCTTTTTATGAGTTTATCTCTTTGTTCTTTGTTTAGAACACTTCTTAGTTTCTTGGTGAAGTTATCTCCATGTTGCGAACCTTCTTTTGTTGGATCGGTGCGTTACATCCGGCAACGATCGAAGTCTGGTAGTATCACTGGGACTTCCGCAACCCTTTGTGTCACCATTCATTCCACCAGTTCTCCCTTTGGTGAGTTCATATCCCCTTAGTCCGATTGAGTGATCCTGTCCGAATCTAGGACGTATCAGGTAGTCCCTTCCACTTGATTAGAAAATGGGTTTGCCTCGGGACTCCTTGCTTCCTTACCTCTTTGTACGCCAGCACTTCTTCAATTTCCTTGTCATAGAAATTGGCCATGACTGGTGGTGCCCATTTAGAGACACCTCTATCTTGGTTGTCCTTATCAGCATGGTAAGGCTTCAGCATGCTCACATGAAAGAACGGGTGGATCTTCAATGTATCCGGCAGGTTCAGTCGGTAGGAAACCTTCCCCACCTTTCCAACTACATGTAATGGCCCTTCATACCTCAAGATCAAGCCTTTGTGTAAACTCCGGAATGCCTTGAACTGTTATGGAAGTAACTTAACCAGGACAAGGTCGCCGACTAAGTACTCCGAAGGCCGTCGTTTTTCATCCGCCCACTTCTTCATCCGCTTTCGGGACTTCTCTAAACATGCTCGGGCAAGATCAACATGTTCCTCCCACTGTTTAGCCATTATAAACGCCCCTGGACTTTTCCCTTCAGTCTTTGGTGTGGCCAAAGTATGCGGGGTAAATGGCTGTAGTCCCGTTGCAAGCTCGAACGGACTCCGTCCCCTCGCCTCGCTGCGTTGAAGTTTGTATGAGAACTGGGCTTTGTCCAGAAACTTGGCCTAGTCCCGTTGGTTGGCGCTCACAAAGTGTTGGAGATATCCCTCCAACAAGGCATTCACCCTCTCGGTTGGCCCATCAGATTGTGGGTGAAAGCTTGTTGAGAAACTTTACTCTGTTCCCAACATCTTGAACAGATCCGTCCACAAACGCCCGGTGAATCGGGGATCCCGATCACTCACAATTTTCCGCGGCAGTCCCCAAAGTTTCACCACGTTCTTGAAGAACGCCCTTGCTGCCTCCTCCGCTGTACAGTCTCGACCACATGCCATGAACGTCCCATACTTAGAGAACCGGTTTACAATCACCAAGATGGATCCGAACCCTTCAGACTTTGGTAACGCACTGATGAAGTCAAGAGAAACCGAGTCCCATGGTCGCTCCGGGATTGGAAGTGGTTACAGAAACCCACGGAATGCTTATTCTCAGACTTGTATTGTTGGCAAACTAGACAAGTCTTTATATACAACTCCACGGTATCCCTCATCCGTGGCTAGTAGTAGCCAGCTACAACAAGTGCCATCATTCTCTTCTGTCCCGGATGGCCCGCCCACCGAGTATCATGGCACTTTCGAACGATATCACGCCGAAGACTTTCCCACTTCGGGACATAGAGTCGATGACCTTTGGTGTAGAGTAGCCCATCCTCTACCCAAAATCGATGCACCTTCCCCTCATTGGACAGCTTCACTAAGTCCCCTCGACTTGGCTCATGGTCGCTAGTTCCGCCTTCCTGCTTAGTGCATCCGCCACTACATTCACCTTTCCCGGCTTATACTCCAAGGTGTAATCGAAATCAGACAGGAAGTCCTGCCATCTCGCCTGTTTCGGGGACAGTTTCTTCTGAGTCTTCACGTTTCCATTTTGACCGAAAATGTACTCTCAGAAGATAGTGTCTCCAAACTCGCAAGGAATGGACTATGGCAGTCATCTCTTTCTCCTGCACCGTGTACCGCCGTTCCGTATCATTAAGCTTGCGGCTCTCAAAGGCAACCGGATGTCCATTCTGCATCAGCACTCCCCCGATGGCAAAGTCGGAGGCATCCGTGTGTAACTCGAAATGCAAACTGAAATCGGGCAAGGCAAGGACACGTTCATGACTTACCGCCGTTTTCATATCCTCAGAGGCTTCTCGACACCAATCAGACCAATCCCATATCTTCCCCTTCTTGAGAAGTTTCGTCAGTGGTGCAGCCTTCCTCGAATATCCCTCGATGAACCGTCGATAGTAGTTGACCAGACGAAGGAAAGATCTCAACTCCATCACCTTGGTCGGGGACCCCACTCCATAATCGCCTTGACCTTTGGTTCATCCATCTTTAGCTTCCCATGCCCGATGATATGGCCTAGGAACTGAACTTCCTCGGTGGCAAACATGCATTTTTCCTTCTTCACGAACAGTTCGTTCTCACGAAGAACCCGCAATACTGTCTGTAGGTGATCTACATGCTCCACCAATGAGTTGCTGTAGATGACAATATCGTCTAAGTATGCAACCACGAACCGATCCAAATAGGGCTGTAGGATCTGGTTCATCAGAGTTCAAAACGTGGCTGGGGCGTTCGTAAGACCGAATGGCATCAGCAAGCACTCGAACGACCCATACCGCGTTATGCATGCTGTCTTTGGTTCGTCTCATTCTGCTATCCGGACTTGATAATATCCCTACTGTAAGTCCATCTTTGTATAGACCTTCGCCCCACCAAGTCTATCGGAGAGATCCACGATCAATGGAATTGGATAACGGTTTTTGATTGTCACCTTATTAAGGGCCCGGTAGTCCACGCACATTCTCGATGACCCATCGTGCTTCTTCTGGAACAGAACCGGTGCGCCATAAGGTGCCTTGGACGGTCTCAGCTTCCCCGTCCCAAACAACTGGTCGAGTTTTTTCCGTAAATCCTCAAGCTAGGATGGAGCCATCCTGTAAGGTGCCATGGATGGTGGTTTTGGCTCCAGATTCCAACTCGATCTGATGGTCCACCGCCCTCCTCAGTGGCAATGTCTCAGGCAACTTGGCTGGTATCACGTCTTTATTCTCTTCAAGGACCGCCTTAACGACTTGAGGGATGGACTCCACGTTCTTAGGTTCATCTTCCATCTTCATCATGGCCAAAAACGTGGGTTCACCCTTCTTCACCCCCTTGGTGATCTGCATCGCCGACAATTGCCGCATACCATCCGTCTTTTCTTCCAAGGCTGGAATCATGCACGCTGATCCCTTCTCGAGTATGCACACCGAGCTCAACGCATGCATGGGTATGGCTGAGACTTGTCTCATGAAGTCCATACCCAAGACTACCTTGAAGTCGCCCATAGGAATAACTGAGAAATCCATCGGTCTGCTCCAACTACCCAGCCACATCCCGACCCTTCGGGCTATCCCATTGACGATTGAGCCTTGGCGTTCACCGTCTTCATCCAACCATCCTTCTTGGACCACTTCACCTCGAGTCTCACGGCCTCATCAATTGCCATGAAGTTATGTGTGGCTCCCGTATCCACCATCACTCGGGTCGGTTTATCGTTGATCCAAGCCTCAACGTACATGATCCCCTTGCTCGTCGGCTTCACCACCGGGTTAGCCTTCAGGGTGTTGAGTAGCTGCAACGACCCCATCTTGCTTGTTCCCTCCTCCGGAGTCTCGGTCTCCTGATTCTCCATAATTGCAGACAAGGATCCCATCTTTGGGCAATCCTTCATCGCATGTGGCCCCTTGCACAAAACATCCTCCCTTTGGAACAAATGACTTCTTTCTTGCTTTAAAGTCCTCCTGCCGAGCACCCCTCTTAAAGCTCCTTGGGTTAGATGGCCGGGTTGTATCCCGTCTTTCTCCCCCACATTTTGCCAAGACATGCTCCTTCCTCTTGAAGGACTCGGACGGACCCGAGGTACGGAAGTCAGTCAAAGACTTGGCCACCTCTATCGCCTCATCGACGGTCTGAACCCCTCCGCTGCAATTCTTTCATGGCCCAAGATTGCAGTCCGTCGGTGATGTAAAACACGAGATCCTCGACTGTCATGCTTGAAATCTGAAGCATGAGCGTTGTGAACTCCTTCACATAGTCTCGGATCAAACCACGCTGTCGAAGTTCCCTCAACTTCTTACGGGCCTCGTAGACAACATTCTTGGGATAGAACTGCCGTTTCACTCCCTCTTGAAATCTTCCCAAGTATGATACGGCAAGTTCCTTTGTCGATCTCCGAGTGTTTCCTTCGCCACCGCAGCATGGCCGTGTCCGCTAGATAAGACGTCGCGGCCTTGACTTTGTCATTCTCATCCACCAGGTTGAGATTGTCGAAGTATTGTTCCATATGCCAAAGGAAATTCTCTACCTCCTTGGCATCCCTCACACTGTTGAACGGGTTTGGGGTTTGGTCGTGGAAAGTCGACCCCACCAGAACTGGTTCCTCCAACGGCTCCAGCATTCACCCTTGCCCTCTTGCCCAACTTGATGTCCTCCTCCATCACAGTAAAGCGTGCCTTCATCCCCTCGATGTCATCACGCATTGCCTGAATGGATCCCGTCACCAACTCCTCGAGTCGTATGAACCGAGAGTCTAAGTCGACAGCATTTTGCTTGACCTCCTAAAGCCCACTGAATACCACCCCCTCCAGCTCAGTGACGGTATACTCGACCCTCTCTAGCTTCTTAACAGTTTCACCCACGGCCACACCCAAGGCCTCACGGGAAACACTCTTCTCCCGTTGGGTTACAGCACGTGTGGACCTAGCCTCCCTTCCACGTTCCTCCACACCGGATGTCGAACTGACCTCCTTTTCTTTACCTCCTTATGACATTTTCTCTTGGACAGAGTCTCCCCTTGTCGGGATCGTAATGTAGCTCTGATACCAACTGTCACGGACTGATTTATTCACAGCAGTCAGGACGTGCGACCTTAGCACCTTTCACCCTTGGGATTTGCTAAGTCAGGCTTTCGAAAAAACTGATCAGCTCTTAGAGAGAGAGTGGGACGTTTTTCTAGAGAGAAGGCATAGCTTTTGAAGTATTTTTCTTATTAAAAACTGGATGCCTTACAAGTAAGGATCTCACCACCTATTTGTACAAAATCACCTCCTCAACGGACGATGGAGATTAAACCGATCTAACGGCTAATATGAGTTCCCCCTAATGAAGTAACTTCAAGGTGAAGTACCCTCCCTTTAAGTAACTTCCCCCTTAAAATAGCCCACATTATTTTTACATACTCCTTACTTAGATACTTTACAAAGCTTAAACACTTAAGTATAAATTTTCCGGGACCTTCTTGGCTCGGCCCGTCTACGTTCCAATCCCGATGGGCCGTGACAACTGGCTCCCATGAGAAAGAGAACAAAGACAATGATGAGAACTAGACAACTTATGAGAAATGATTATGTATGATGTGTAATTTGTATTTGATGCTTTTGTATGTTTTTGTAAGCTGTTTTAATAGGGTCCTGATAGGATGAACTTTTTTGTAACCTATCCTTCTACCAAACTAGCCATTCGTAGAAAACTAGTTTGGTAGTGCCCTAACACTAGCTTGTCGGATAAACTAGTTTGTAATATTATCTTTTGTGTAGTGAAAATGTTTAAATTGCAATTTCCCAAGTTATAAAAACATCATAACAGAGAAAGTTCATAAAACAAATGTCTTAACATATATAAGTTTATAAACCAAATAAGATAATGACACATAAAGTCATAACATAGATAAGTTCATAAACCAGAGAAGAGAATAACAAAGAAAGTCATAACACACTATTGTCACGAAGGTCATGTGTCCCCTGGACGAATGTCACGAAGGTTGTCTGCCTCACAGATGACTCTCACAAAGGTTGTCTGCCTCATAGACGACTGTCACGAAGATCGTCCAAAAGACTGTACTGAAGGTCACCCAGAAGATTGTCCTGGAGGTCCTCTACTTATGTTCTTACAATGTGTACGCGTATGGCCAGTTTCTTTGTAGGTTGAACATCTATAAACCTTATGTTGCTTCCGAGGTTTGCGTCCTCTCATCTTGGATAGCTCCAACCAAGATTGGCATCTTGATTTCTTCTGTCTCCCCGGACCACGCTTTACTTCTGGAGGAAGGCATGTGCGTGCCTCATCTTGTTGTCCAACACAAGGATATATATTCTGTGAGTATCCTCCATACAAATGATCCTTTGAGTAGAGTGGACACGCAAGTGTGGAGACATGCAAACCAGCATATTTTCTAGCTGCTATAGCATGAGAGCAAGATATTTTCTCGATTCCATAGACACCACAATCACACTTTCCATGTTCCAAATTAACAATACAGTTCCTTCTGCCACCTTTTACAAAGACTCACCATCCATCAATTGATTGGACAGACATGGTATCCGCTATCTCCGAACGAACAACACGTAATTATTCAACTCCCCGAATATGCTGAGTTGTGAGACTCAAAGCATATTCTCTCCTTTTCCAATACCACCTTCCTAGCTTCTCCCTTATGAACTCCAACATGAACTGAATATGAAATCCTCTTGCTCGCTTCAGTGTGGAATTAATAGATTCAACGATGTTGCTCATTTTTAAGTTTTACCTGTCTCCTTGACAATGAACCATTGACCATAGGGTTACGTCAGCATCCTTCAAATACGTTGCAAGTTCCTGGTTTTCACTCCGTATCTCATCCATGTACCGGTTAAAATCATAAATTGTATGAGCATAAGAAGCACATTTTACCAAGTACAAGAGATGCTTGCCTTTATAGTTTTGGAAAATGTTCTGTTGTCGGTGATAATAACATATTCATCAGATTGCCCAAGGAAACACCTTATCACACGCATTTTTAATGCTCGTGTGCCGGTCCCAGACTATCACCAGAGAATACTAATCAAATATACAACTCCCCAATTTTGTAAAAAAAAAACATTCCCAATAATCGTCATTTTCTTCATCTACGTTTCCAAAAGCCAATTAAAATATCTGGAAATTTCCATCTTGTGCGGCTGCAACTAACATAACACCTCCATACTTCCCACTTAGGTGAGGCCCATCCACCACAATGATCCTTATCTGATACTGAAAACCTTGAATAGAAGCTCCAAAAGAGAGAAATAGATACTTAAATCTGTTCAGAGAATCAATTTCTATACCAGTGATAGAACCCGAATTTGCTAACGAGATTTGCTCCAAATATGAAGGCAGTCGCTCATACCCATCTGTGATGATCCTATCACCAATTCTTGCGCATATAACAATGCTCTATATGAAGTGGTGTAATCAAGTGTCATGCCAAACATGTTCTTCATTGCATCTTTGATATGCTGTGGATTCAACCCATCAATGATTCCAACTCGATCTATGAAAAGTCTACCAACATATTTATGAGTACAATGCTTGTGCTGAGCCAATCAATCTGTCACAGAACATGTATGAGTTTCCACATACTTGGTGACCCAAAAGGTTTTTGTCTCATGTTTCACACTCGCTCTAATCTTCCATCCAGAACCATTAACACGAAATTTTGCCACAAGTACAATTTTCGTTGACTTGTATATTCTGAAGGAGAACTTAACATTCACCGCTGTCAACCGTAACTCTGAAACCCAATGCATCTTTACTAACAAAACTCTGGTTGGCATAGATATTGTTAGCATTTGAGCTTCCTTTTTCACTACCATATGTCCCTTTGAAATCATCAAAACACATATCATCTTCTTCTTCCTCATCCTCATTTTTAAATTTTCCATACTCACTGTAATCCTCACCATCATCAACCTCTTCAGAAACATCGGGATATCAGCATCCTCCTCCCCATCATCATTTTCATATTCAGCCAAATTATCATCATCTTCATCCCCTTCTTCATCGTCTTCCCCTTGATCACCTTCATCATATTCTTACCCTTCATCTGAAACCGTTCTCATCATGCTAAGGCTTGATACACAAAGACCTACTTTATGTGTTTTCGTTATCTCGAGCAATTTCCGAACTTGTCTATCACTTGTAACATGAATATGAGGGGTGTCTGGAGCCATTTGTTGCATCATTGCTTCTGGTAATGAGTAGGTTAACTCCACAACCACTGTTTGATGTCTAAGTTATAATCTTCTTGAGCCATTTCAACAAGTTCAGCATGTGTCGAACCTTCACTCAAAAAGAACATTCTCGCTCGTTTGAAATTATCAACCACAAAATTCCAAGTATCATCTTTCAACAACCATTCTCCATACACTACAGGTAACTGACACATCATCTGAAAAATTCAAATTAAAACACATTAGCAAACATAGAACATAAACTTCAACCGAGAAGACTTCCCTGGAAGTCTTCTCTTATTAGCTACAAACTTTAATATACATGAATGTTGGTAGCCTCATATATATCCCAATTAAGTTGCAAAAATTCATTCAATAGAACCAATAATGATTAATATACATGAATTAACAAGAAAATGTTAAAAAGGTCTTTATAGTTTTAGAGAAAATGAAACTTTATTAAACATTGACGTAGACGAATTCCAAGGAAGTCGTCCAAAAGCCTTACATGAAAGTCGTAAAAAAAGGTCATTTTTGCAATTGAAAATTACAAAGGAAGACTTCCAGAGAGGTCTACTGTACAGCAAATTTTTTTGGAAGTCTTCCTTTATAAATATTTCCTTACTTTTGTTTTCAAAAAAATCTTGAAAATACTAGAGAAGACATCCTAGTAAGTACTCTAGAATAAACATGTTAGTTTTGCATTTGACAAAATTGTGTTAGAAATTTGACTTTTTCCAGACGACTTACTTGTAAGTCAACTGGCTGAAAAATAAAACCCAAATATTTAACATTAACTAGACAACTTATATGTAAATCGTCTCAGGTTACTCTTGCAGTTGGAAAATAAAAATTACATATTCAATTTTAACAAGACGAGCTACGTGTAGGTCATCCGGCAGACGACTTACATGGAAGTCTTCTATGATATCCAAGGTTTGACCAAATTAGCAAAAACAATTTCTAGAACACTTCCACGTAGGTCGTCTACTAAAAGACATACATTTAGGACGTCTAACTAAAATTAAATATTTAATTTTGATTTTTCAAATGCAAAAGTAACCTGAGAGGAATTACATGTAAGTCGTCTGGAAAAAGTCAAATTTCTGACACAATTTGGTCACATGCAAAACTAACATGTTTATTCTAGATGAAGTACCGGGAGGTCTTCTATGGTATTTTCGAGATTTTTGCTAACAAAGAAAACATGAAGACTTCTAGATAAGTCATCATTAAAAATACATATAAAAGCCAATTGCAAAAGTAACCTGTGCATTGACCAAACGTCTTCCGAGTAAGTTTTCTACATCCAGAAGACTTACACGGAAGTCTTCTGGGCGAACATATCTGGAAATAAATTAATTTCATACCTTAAATTAGTGAGATAACTTCCGTAGCACACATAACTCTTCTCAAAGCACACAGAAGCTCAAAAGAAAGCGGCACACCAAGAATTATAAGCTTAAATCAAAATCTTAAATTTTTAAGATGAATATAGAGAGAAAATGAAAAAGATTTAGTTTTTGAGCATAAGAAATGAGATAAGAGGATTGAAAACTGATTTTTAGGTTCATTAAGAGTTTCAAATTGGTTGTTCATGGTGGTTGGTGTATTGATGGCAATGACATTATTGTAAATACTTGATGAAGATGAGGATGATAGGGTAAAATACTCATTTTCGAAAAATGACATTTTCGTGCATAATCAAAACTTTTGGGGTGAATAGTGCAAATAAAAATTTCAAAAAAAATCATTGGTTAGTTTTGTGTTTGACTTTAAGTTTTGAGTTTTTTTTTTTGCAAAAATCCATTGTTTTCTTATTAATGTATATAGATAATAAAGTTAGTAGTTTTATAGTAAGAAAAATATTTCTTACACATTTTTATTTATAATATCATGAAAGCATATTTGTTAAGGGATAGAAGAAGTTTTCAAAATTGAAACTGTTAAAAATTATTTATGGTTTAACAAGCGACATGAAAAATAACTGGATTGGTTTTTGTTGTCAACTCACACAGTTATGATGGAAATATTTGACCATACAAAAATTTTGAATGTTTTGTAAGAAAAAATGTAAGAATATATTTCCAGTGTTTTAAATTTACTATTTTTATAAACGTTCAATTACATTAGGTTGTTTATAAAAAGTTGAAGTATTTGGTATTTTAATTAATTTATAATTTTGGATAAACTATATATAATAACAGAAATTCTAAATTTTATAGAATCTTCGACTTTGTAAACAAGAAATCCTTTAGCCTTATCACTCGTCCTATCAATATTTTTCCCCACATTAATGGCTAAAGAATCAGTTTGCTTTGGGCTTAAAATTTGATGCTCATAAAACCATCAGATTCAAAATTTCTCTTATATTTCCTTGCAAAGGTATTAATAAGTACTCTTTGGGTGATCTCAAAATACAAGAAAGAGACAATAAGCCCATTCTCTGACATAAGTGTCATGTAGATATGTTCCAATAGTCTAACTCATTTGGGGTTTTATTTCACTTTCAAATTAATATTATTTCCCACTTTACTCTCTCAAATAAGAGGTTCAGTGTAGTACTTAGGGATCGAAGCCACATAGATTCTAGGATTGCACAATAGACTTATTGGTTTTGAATTCAAGCTAGATGAATTACTATAATAACAATAATAGTGATTTCAAGACTGATTGGGTTTGAGACGATCAAATTAAGAGATTAGACTTAGGAAAAATTCTTAGGTAAGATTAGACACTGCAAATTAATAGATTGCTACGGTTTTATTAAGCATCATTCTTAACTTAGGGTTTAAGAGATCGCTCTCGCGCATCTCAACTGAGTATCGATCGATGGCCACAAGGTCGCGTCAGTGGACGCTCATTCTAAACAGTACTGGTTTCGCGGTTTGATGGGTTCTCTAAACTTCTAATTCAACTTTCGTCTGTTACCGGTTATTTAGATTATCTAAGATAGATTCCAGGTTATAACCAAACTCTTGCTTGTGCTATAGAACCCTAATTTCTAAGGTTGAAGTGATCAAGTTCAACTTAGCATTAGAATAACTTAAACAAAGAACCAAAATGATTACCCTAACAATTCTACAATATCAGTAGTACATTATTACCATTGAATAACCCTAATTCTAACAGTGCACCACTCAGACATAGCAATAAAGAACATGAATAAATTCTGAAAAAATTGCATAGAATAAACTAACTAGAAAGAGAAGAAGTTCAAGATCTTCTCTGTAATGATAATCAGATATTTCTCTCCAATAGATGTAACAATGTGTTCCAACTCGTAATTCCAAAATTCTTGTGTAACTTAGAAGATAACTTTTTCTTGGGTCCTCTAGGCTTAGCTTAAAACTAAGATAGAAAACCCTAATAAATAGTTTAAATTTCGGCCAGGAACTTGTCTTGCAAATAATGGAACTTCTGGGTAAAACTTGTAATTTCTCAAGCCTTTACCAATTTTGTTGTCGACTTGGTTGTCGATCGACGCACAGTGTGTGACGTCGATCGATGGTCCCTTCATAAATTTGGATCCGACTCTGAGTTTCTGTTGAGCATCCCAAATGATCCACAATAGCCTAAAAGCTCCAATTGCTTCCAATGAATACATAGACCTGTAAATACTCTAAAAGAATACCAAATTCATATAAAATAATCTAAAAATATTCTATATATTGTAGGTAAAATTCATGGTATGTCAACTCCCCCAGACTTAACTTTTTGTTTGTCGTCAAGCAAACAAAGCATGTGTAAGAGGTATTGAAAAGCTGAGACTCACATAATCCTATCAAGTCAATCACAGAGGAACTTTATATACCCTATCCTAGTATAGCAACCAAATTCATTCTACCAACAACTTATCGAATACTGGTCTAACTTGCCCCTCTACTGATTCATAAAATAAAAGTGCAGGCTTTACCTTGGGAGTATCGATCAAAGGATACATGGATTCTTACCTCTGCAATTCTGGACAACTAGGTACAAAATCTTCTCTGATCCCTTTGTTTCGTCTTCTCTCTCTTCTCTGAATCTTTTTGGATCTCAAACTTAATGGACAATGATGCTGATACAGTCCATCTTGCCATCTCATTTTCAAATTTTTTTTTTTTGCTTTCTTAACCAAGTTGTAGGCGAATAGTGGGGTCATCAGTAATGTACCTATCTCTCGCTTCCAAAAATGTGTGCGTTTCTTCGAATTAGAATAATGAGGTCATCGGTAATGTACCTACCCCTCTGCATCTTGGGAAGTCATCTCAATATTTTAATACTTAAATAGATGCGGAAGAGAGAGAGAGAGAGTTGGAAACTAGAGGTGCAATGACTTGTACCTACAGACTTGCAGAAGGAATCCGATCCAATGCATACCAAGCCCCAAAGCAAGAAAATAATGTCAGGATTAGTGTTGGAAATCAGCTTCGGTTCCTTCAGACTTTCTAAGCAAGTGTGATATTGGTAGGATGATTCACTTTGCTATCTCTAGTAATCTCTGTAAATAACTTTCTAAGAATGGTGCTAAAATGTGGTTAGTCAATAATAAATCTTGATCATAGTCTCTTTCTTGACTCAATAATTTTTGTTTGAAAAACTTGTAGAAAAACTTATATAATTATAGAAATACAATTCAAAAATAAATATATAACATTAGCGAACCTCCCCCAGACTTAAATTACACCGTCCCCAGTGTAATGTGTCTTGGATTGGTGTAGGAGAAATTTAATCATAAGGAAACAATGGTAGAGATAGTCAAATGTACCAACTCTGTTAGGAGTATCGATCGTTGGCAGTAGGTGAGCGACGACCGATGGTAAACCATCATCGTTGATCGACGGTGTATGGGGGTATCGTTCGATTGTGGGCTCAAACTATCTATTTTGCCTTTCTTTTAATGTGCCATCGATCGATAACATGACATTGTCTTCGATCGATGGTATGCTAACAGACTGAAATCGTGTGTCTACTCTCCATTCTGATCATCTCTCTATGTGTTAGCTCTGTTAGACACTCAAACACACGTTAAAAACATCCAAACATCAATAAATAAATAGATAGTCTAAATCCAAATGCAACGAGAAAAATAAATATGAGTATACGTCTGAAAGTAAAATGAAATAAAAGACGAAGGAGTATCGAAGGGACTACTCCTCGTCTGAGGTATCCATATCATCCTACTGGTGCTACGGTGCTTCTCCTGGTGGCGATATTTTTCTGGTCCTGGGACGGCTGAAAAACTGGCATCGAGACATCGTCTCCACCCTGGCCCATATCGCTCGAAGTGCGTCCACCATGACTCACTGGAAAACACCATGGTCGTGCATAGGGGTCTCTGGGATCTGAGGGAAGGCTGGGAGAGGTGGAGGTGGCTGTGCCGGCTCGTCCGCTGCGGCTGCTGCGACCGGGTGGGCTGGTCTGAGGCCTCCTCTGCGCCATACCCTGAGAGGTGCCGTGTGGAGGTGCTGCTCAGCTGGATGGAATGCGAGGCGCTGTAGATCATCAGAGAAGTCTGTCACCTCGAGCACTGGAAGCTATATCATCTGAGGCCCCTCGTCATCCACAAAGGACAAATAGCGCCCCTCCTTCAGCCACTGTGTCCTCGTCAAGTGACCCTCATCCATGAACCGCAGCTCCCTCTTCACCGATGCTCCCTCGAAGCTAATGCCCAGAAAGCTGAAGATAGGTGTCAAGAGGCTCCCGATCGTCTCCCTCTTCCAGCCAGAACCCTTGAAAGGTTTGTCATTCAGGGTCTCCAAGTGCTCAGTAAATATAGCCCCCAAGTTCACTTGCTGATCGCTCGCTGGTGGGGGAGAGATCTCGTCATCGAGCCCAACTAATTCCCTGACAAAATAGTATAGCAATGTCAGCTCCTGAACCCTAACCTTGTTGGGTTCCATCTTGGACAACAGAGTGTTGGCAAGGCCTTCAAGAAATAGCGCATAGTGGGGTTACGGACGTCCGTCTGAGTGGCCGAGCCGTAGTCAAACTGGCCTGTTCGATGAGGACCCAGAGGTAGGCAGACCAGGGAAAGCAGCGACTGAACAGGCGCTGGTACCGATGTCGAAGCCATAAATCTCAAAGAGCTGCGGGATGGGAATCCTCTACCGGCTGCCTCTGATGAGAAAAGTCAGGGTGGCCTCGTGCACCACCTTCATCTTGGGGCTCTTGTAGAGCACCTGAGCTGTAGCTACGCACTGTCGGACCAGGTCGGGATACAGAGGTTATGGCTTAGTAGCCATGGTGCCCAGACCAAGCTCTTGCACCATCTGTCTAAAATCCGCGTAGAGCCCCAACTTCTTCAGAGTTCGCTTATCGACGAACTTGGTGGGCTTGATAGTAAAGGAGGCTGTCAAAATCATCCCACTCCTTGCGCACGGGACGAGTGTGCATTCCCTCGATGCCACCGCTTTTCGAGGGTTGGGATAATTCTTGAATGTCACAAGTAAGGCCTCCTTCTCTTTGGACCAAGGGTCTCGACATGGAGGACCACATGGTGGTGCACTAGGGCTACCGTTCTTGTATCGTACTTTTGTGCGCCTATCGTCCATCTGCATAGCGAAATAAAACCAAGAATCAGTATCGATGTCGAGATAAAAAAACTACCATCGATCGATGGTACTGCATGTGTATCAATCGACAGAGCCTCATGGCCATCGATCGATGGCAACTCATGGGCATCGATCAACGGTCGATCGCGGATCAGGGGTTACAAAAATCGAAAGGAACAAACTTAAATAGTGCAGATCATATGTAAAGATGATAGATAGTCCCAAATCTAGTATTCCATTACCCTAAAACGTTCTAAATTCCTAGGTAATCTACAAAAGATTTGATTTTTCTTCAAACCCTAAATAGTTCCCTAAACTAAGAGATTTGGAGAACATACCTTGATGATTCAGTGATTGAATGAACTAAACAGGTAGAAAGGGTAAGAATCGAGTGATCTAAAACTATAAAACGAGAAAAATCGGCCAAAATTTGGGAGAGAAATCGAGTGTGTGCTTGTGTGTGTGTTTTGGCGGTTTTGGAGAAAAGTAATTTTTTGAATAGGGGTCGTGTCGAGTAAACCTACTTGACAGAAGACCGTCGATCGATGGTATCTTCGGTGACTCCCATTCACTTAAGTAATTTGTAAATGCATAAATAATTATATATTTATTATTAATTAGTTAATTATTGCTATTATATATATTTTCTTCTTGGTGATTGATCCATGCTCGGGTTGGTCCGTCGATCGGCATGATCAGGAGTCGGTCGATGCTTGCTGCATCATCGTCCATGGACCAGTTTTTTGACCTGCAATATATGAAACACAAAAATCAGTAAAAACGAAAATAAAAACTAATTGAAAATTTACTAAATGGGTTGCCTCTCATCAAGCGCTTGTTTATAGTCTATAGCTTGAATTTTTGATGTTTTGGACTAGTATGGAGGTAATGGAACGCTAGTTTGTAAAAAAGTATCCACATATTCTCTCCTCATCTCGAACTGGGAGCCTATAAAGCTTTTGATGGCTTTTTCTCCTTTGGTTTTTTGCCCTTGCTGTCTCTGGATAAGCTCTTGTGTGTAATCCACTTTAAGTTGTAGATCTTCCATACATTTGTTGATCCATCCAACGTTGTTGAGAGGACAATAGATTGCATCAATCTTCTTATAGAGCTCATTAAACATCCTTTCTTGAGCTCAGTAGATGTCAACTGTCATATCTTAAATTTGTTCTCTATTGTAGATCTCAGGTGCTGGCCAAAATGGGTTCTCTAACTTAAGACGCCCCTCATACTCTGGTAGACTGAGGCAAACCTTTCATGTACATTGAGTCATCTCCAGAACGTCTGCTATGTCTTTCTTGGAAACATTGATGATCCTCTCATCTGTTGCATGTACGCGCCCCATCTGATCGTTGAAAACTCCAAATTTATATACTGGAAGAACATTTTCTGTTTGTTCAGATCTTCTGAATCTAGGATGGGTAGCTGGTTGTTTTGTGTAGAATCGTCTGGACTCTGGGAATGCTGGGGTGTCTATCGATGGCGGATCATGGGAAGTAGATCGAGGCCTCATATTCGTTTTGCATTCTTCGTATGTTACTACACTAACTGTTTTCTTAGGTGGAATTGTTGCTTCCACCAAAAATCTTCTCGTTATTCTGGAATTGCAGGAATATTTATCGATGCTCCTAGTTGGGTGTCGATCAATGCTTCTCCATCATATTTGTACTCTACGCTAGAATAAGAATAACAAGCTGGCACAAACCTGGATCATTTCCTATCTCAATATATGGTGTGTTTCCCTTGACCACTTGGACATGGTCATAGAAATCAGTTTCACCGAGAAGTGGCAAATATATTATGTTTGTCTTCATGTCATAACAGCTCATGCAATAGCCATGAAGGTTCTCCCAAGTAATAGAGAAGAATTCCAGTCTATCTGAATGTCCATAATATGAAAATCTATTGGAAGTATGGCATTGCAAATTTGTACCTAAACGTTTCTGACAATCCCTTCTGAATTTACTTTGGAGAAATCCATAAAATTGAATGAATGAATCGCTACAAGGTTCTGTCTTCAGACTCACCTGCTCAGCCATAGACCTGGGCATAATGCTGACTGAAGAACCCATTTCGCAGAGGGCATTAGGGTAGCTGTGGCCTCCAATCATGCAAGGAACCATGAGTTTCCAAGGATCATTCTTCTTCTTCAGTGTAATACTCTGATTCAGCTTCTCTCTGATCTGATAAAACATACGGCCAATGTCCTTGTCTGTCTCTTTGCTCTCTCTGAAGAACATCCTAACCGGTGGGACAAATAAGCTTGGTCGAATGGCATGTTTAAAAGAATCCTCATCATCCTCTTAGTGAAACTATACAACTCTTTCTAATTAGCTTCTCTTATTATATGCTTAGGAACCTTGTTCTTTTTCCTCTTAGAAACTTGTTCCTTTGTAGCCTGGTCAATGATCATAGCCTCTGTTGCATCTTCATGTTCCTGGTCAGTGTCCCTTGTAGGATTTGATGATGTCTTATATGAATGTCTTAAAGCATCTAGCCTGGTCAATGATCATAGCCTCTGTTGCATCTTCATGTTGCAGGTCAATCGCCCTCGTTAGATAGCCGGTGGGTGTCGATCGATGAACATGTGTGGGTGTCGGTCGATGCTTTCCATTTGACAAAATCCTAAAGACTTAACATGGAATGTCGATCAGTGCTCGGCCTCTGATCGACATCGTCGATCTGTCTCGGATGTCAAACGATAGACTTTCTCGGGTGTCAATCGACACAAATGAGAACCGTCGAAGGACATAGAACTTTCGACTTTAGAGTCTCCTTCTTGGAGTTTTGCCTCCTTTACCACTTGCCAGAAATCATCATCTATTAGTGAATTCACGTGGTGTTTCTGTCCAGCCTGTCCTTTTTCTTTAATTCGTGCTTCTTTCCTTCTCACAACTTCACTGGTCTGAACCACTTGAGTCACTAACTTCCCATTGTTGTCGATCGATGCCCTGCGCCATGCTTTGTGGATTGTGCATTCTAACAAAGCAGGGTCTGAGAATATTAGGACTTTTCCTTGCTTATGGTACTGCTGGGCATGCACCGGCAACGGTGAAAGACAAGAATTTTTTTTGTAAGTAACTAAAACAGAAAGTAAAACCTAGAAAATTTATTAATCAAGTCTAAAGGCGAATCCAATGCTCCCCGGAAACGACGCAAAATTTGATATCACTCAAAGTACCCTATGAGAAACTTTACTCTCTCAAATAAGAGTATCAATTGTGGTACTTATGGATCAAATCCACAGGAAGCGTGGGCACACAATAGACTTATAAATATTAAGAGTAAGCTAGGCAAGTAATTGTGAAGCAGTAAATAGTAGTGACTAAATTAGAATTGGTTGTAAGCTTATGAGAATGAATAGCTAGATCTAGGGTTGCATGTTATAGTATAGTAATATATATTGCTAAGGTTGTGTATTTTGGCGGTTTTGGAGAAAAGTGATTTTTTGAATAGGGGTCGTGTCGAGTTAACCTACTCGACACAAGACCGTCGATCGATGGTATCTTCGGTGACTCCCATTCACTTAAGTAATTTGTAAATGCATAAATAATTATATATTTATTATTATTTAGTTAATTATTGCTATTATATATATTTTCTTCTCATTGTTTTATTTTATTATTTTTGTTTTTATTATTATTAATTATATAATGATTATATATATATTATAATAGCGGGTTGTCTCTCACTTAGCACTTGTTTAAATTCGTTAGCTTGACGAAAAAGTGGGTTTATCATTCGGGGTTAGGCACCTCTAGACGCATGGTCTGAGTATGCGGAATTTCAGCTCTAGCCCAGTAATGTTTCACTCGCTGCCCATTCACCAGGAAATCCTTTCCTTTAGGATTAAATAGGAAAATTGTCTCGTAAGGCGTAACTACTTTAATGGTGAAGGGTCCAGACCAACGAGAACGTAGTTTTCCAGGAAATAGAGATAACCGAGAGTTTTACATGAGTACTTGATCGTTCAGTTTGAAATGACGTGAAATAATTTTCTTGTCGTGATAGGCTTTCGTTCTCTCATTATACAGTTTCGAGTTCTCGTATGTGCGATATCTGATTTCGTCGAGCTTATTTAGTTGAATTAATCTCTTTTCTGCTGCGGATTTAGCTTCAAAATTTATCTTTTTATGGCCCATTCGGCTTTATGCGCTAGTTCTACAAGGAGATGGCAGGCTTTTCCATAGGTTAGGTGGAACCTGGTGGTTCCTAATGGTGTTTTAAACGCTGTTCGGTATGCCCAAAGTGCATCATCTAAATTCAAAGACAAATCTTTACGGGTTGATCCTACCATGTTTTCCAAGATTTCTTTGATATGACGGTTGGATACTTCTACTTGGCCGCTTGCCTGAGGATGATAGGGTGTAGCTACTCGATGGTGAAATCCATGTTTCTTGAGTAGTTTTTCAAACACTTTGTTAATGAAGTGGGTACCTCCATCGCATATTACGATTTCCGGAACTCCAAATCTGAGAAAGATAATACTCTTAAAGAGTTTAATGACTACGGCAGCATCATTTTTTGGGGTTGCTATTGCTTATACCCATTTAGATAAATAGTCTACAGCAACCAATATGTATTTATTTCCATGCGAAGAAGGGAAATGGCCCATGAAATCAATGCCCCAACAACCAAACACTTCAGGTTCGAGTTTGAATTTTTGTTCCATTTTGTTTTTCTTGCTGATTTTTCCTCTTCTTTGGCAGGGGTCGCATTTTGCTACGTAAGCTTGAGAATCGCAAAACATAATTGGCCACCAAAAGCCTGCGTGTAGGATTTTTGACACTGTCTTAAAACTAGCGAAATGTCCGGCGTAATAGGATCCGTGACAATGATATAAGATTTCTGGAGTTTCGCTTTCGGAAACACATCGTCTCTATATGCCGTCAGAACAATGTTTATAAAGATAAGGTTCATCCCAGTGATATCTTCGGATATTTCTCAAAATTTTCTTTTTATGATATCCTTTGAAGAGTTCGGGTTCTACTTCGGCCGCAAGGTAGTTTACTAAATCTGCATACCAAGGTATATCAGTGGTGTTCAGTGCACACACCCCCGACTTAAACTTCTACCTCCGGGAGAATCATTATTCGGGATTGAAGGGTTACAATTGACGTTGACATTTATCTGAATTGATGGAAAACATCGATCAACGCTTTATGGAAAACATTTATCTGAATGGATTTTATCGTCCTTCTCAAGTGTATTGTCGATCGAAGGTGGATGGAAAACATCGATCAACGCTTTATGGCTGTCGTCGTTCGATGGGTTTAGCATGGTGTCGATCGATTCCACTTCATGCGCCGAACTAACTCTACCAATGAAAGTCGATTCTGCTAGGTAGACATTTAGTGTGGGTAAGAAATCATCTATATGAATATCGTCATCTATTCTTATTCACGACAAGTGATCTTCGACTCCATTTTGTACTCATTTCTAATCTTTGACTTCTATGCCGAATTCTTGGAGAAATAGAGTCCATCGTAAAAGTCTCGGCTTAGCGTCCTTTTTGCTCATTAAGTATTTCAATGCCACGTGGTCGATGTGAACAACTACTTTTGAACCGACTAGTTGGATCAGAATTTCTCGAAGGCGAATACCACAGCCAATAACTCTTTTTCCGGTGTCCCATAATTGCGTTGCGCATCGTCTAGAGTTCTGCGGGCGTAGTATATAGCATGCAAGTTTTTGTCTTTCTTTTGCCGAAGTACTGCGCCTACAGCGAAATCGCTGGCATCACACAATGGTTGATCCTAGTCTGGCTTGGACAACAGGGGTGGACATGAGTGCTGATTTAATTTCTTTAAAGGCGTCGAGACATTCAGGTGTAAAATCGAATTTCACCTCTTTGCACAAGAGCGCAGTAAGGGGTCTAGCAATTTTGCTAAAATCTTTTATGAATCGCCTATAAAATCCAGCATGTCCTAGAAAGCTTCGAACGTCTTTGAAATTAGTGGGTGGTGGTAGTCCAGTCATTACTTCAATCTTTGTCTTGTCGACCTCAATTCCGGCTGCTGAGACCTTGTGTCTCAAGACAATTCCACTGCTAACCATAAAATGGCATTTTCCCTAGTTCAAAACAAGATTTTTCTCTTTGAATCTAGCTAATACCTTACACAGGTTTTGGAGAAATGTTTTGAAATTTGGACAATATACAGAGAAGTCGTCCATGAAAACCTCCATAAGTCTTCGATCATATCGGTGAATATCGACATCATGCATCTTTGGACAGTTGCAGGGGTGTTACAGAGTCCGAATGGCATCCTGCGATATGCGAATGTGCCATACGAACAAGTAAAGGTGGTCTTTTCTTGATCTTCCGGATGTATGGGGATCTGGAAGAATCTGGAATACCCGTCGAGAAAACAGCAGTATTTGTGGCTTGCAAGCCATCTAACATCTGATTGATAAAGTATAACAAGAAATGATATTTTTATGTGGCAGCATTTAGTTTCCTGTAATCTATACACATTCTGTGTCCGGTGACAGTTCTAGTAAGGATCAATTCATCTTTGTCATTTTTACCACGGTGATTCCCCCTTTTTTTGGGACAACATGAACCGGACTGACCCAGTTGCTTTCTGAGATCAGATAAATAACGCCTGCTTCTAGAAGTTTCATGATTTTTTTTAACTACATCCTTCAGGTTGGGGTTCAATCTCCTTTGATGATCAATGGATGATTTTGATTCATCATCAAGGTGTATCCTATGCAAGCATAAATCGGAAGAAATTCCCGGGGTGTCATCTAACGAATATCTGAGAGCCTTGCGGTGCTTTCGAAGTTTATTCAGCAATAGTGCTTGCTCCCCGCTACTCAAGTGTGCATTTATGGTGACATGATAGGAGTTTTCGTAAAGATAAACATATTTAAGAACAGCTGGAAGTGGTTTTAGCTCGATTTTAGGTGCTTTTGCCTTGCTCCAGTCATAGGTCACAGTACATTTTCGATCGACGGTGATAGTAGGATGTCGATCGACGGTGATTGTGGGATGTCGATCGACGGGGGGTGATAGATCAAGATGGTCAAGATCGACATTAAAATTTCTTCTGTGGCATCCGTTAACCTTGTATATTCTCCAGTGTGATCTTCTAACGCAGAGATGTCGCCTTCAGGAGATGTGATTGCTTTCTCTAGAGGTTCGTTCGAGCACATATCTATGAATTATTCTTCTGCTAGCTCGGAAAGATAATTGATGTGGTAGGTTTGACCGTCGATCAAAGGTTGCTTTATTATCTTTTCCAGGTCAAATACCATCGGTATCTTTCCTATGTTGAGGCATATACGTCCTCCTCTGACATCAATTGTCGTTCCGACAGTGACCATGAAAGGTAAGATAATCGGATTTTGAGGTTTTCGATCATATTTAAGCACTATGAAATATTTAGTTATATCACATTTATTAATGTATATGGGCACGTCCTCAAGTAAACCTTTCGGAATTCTAGTGGATCTATCAGCTAAAACGAGAGTGATCCTGGTAGGTTGAAATTGTGTTAGCCTGAGAGCGACTGCAACCGAATAAGCAATCATGTTTACACTATATTCTAAATCTCAAAGGGATCTTTGAAATATCTCATTGCTAATAGTGCAGTCCAAAACGAAACTACCGGGATAAGGGAGTTTAACTTGAGTTTTCCTTGAATAATTTTGCTCACTTCTTCGGATACCATCATAACGCAGTGTTCGAATCCATGGAATCCTCGTGATGCCGCATCTTTCACGTACTGCTTAATGGCAGAAGAGATGTGAATGACATCGCTTAGTGGCATCTCGATGTTTAATTTGTCAAACGCTTTCTTGCATATTGCTTTTTCCAGCTGCTTCTTCTTCTGCTTAGCGTTTTTGGAGGAAATGGGGTTTTTTTCTTGGTAGACCTTTGTCCTAACCGGTTCGGTTAGTTCTGGGTCAGAGCGTCGATCGATTATAGGCTCTGAGTATCGATCAATATCAGGTAAAGGGTGTTGATCGATGTTTCCTACGTCTGTGTTCTTTCCCATAGGTTCAACAATAAATTCCTCAAGGTCGTCATCTTGGTCTAATATGTCAATTTCAGGGAGGATATCGGGATCTTTCTCGTATAATTTGAGCGGGATAGGATGCGATTTTTCGTTTTCATTTGTCGTAATTCATCTATGGTGATTCTTTCTTTAACGCCAGGGGTGAGTTGTCTACCGTTTCGTAAAGCTACGAAATTGCAATGGCTCCTAGGTTTAGCGCCTGTCTTACCAGGTAAGAATATGTCCTCTCTCCTGATGGACATAACGTTACTCGCCACTTGGTCGTCGATTCTCTTAACGTGTTCGCTCAGAGTTTCAATTTTTCCCCGTCATTTATGAGTATATGAGATCTAATTTCTCATTGAGGTTGGCGGCTATTCTACGGTTTCCTGGGAAGACTTGATTCATTCTCCACTTTGTATTTCTTTTGTGCATTTTCACAGTATTCTCTTATTTAGCGAAATTGCCAGCGATTTCCCTAAATCGTTGATCGTTCAGGTTCATCACATCAGAGAACTCAATTCATTTTTCGAAGTCAGAAGAAACGGCATCGTCCTCACCATAATTTTGAGAAAAGCATTGTCCATCCAGAAGGGTCGCAACTGCTGCAAGAGTTTTTCTAACTCGGATCGAGTGCTTCTCCTCCGTGAACGTTAGTGGTTCCCTCCTTTCAGTGTCTCTCTTTTCGAAAGCTCTACCTAAAGATATGTTTTTTTCTCATCCTTCTAGCGCTTGCAGGGCTTCGGGTGCCGAAGTTCCCCTCGCTGGCTGTATCAAGGATGGTTTGATAGTCTAGGTTTAGTCCTCTTTAGAAAGTGTTGATGAGTTGGGGTTCTGAGAATCCATGGTGCGGGCACGAAAGTTGGTAGCTCTTGAACCTCGTCGAGGAGTTTTTAAAAGATTTGCGGATACCTTGAATGAAAGTGGATATTTCTCTTCTTGCTTCCCAATATCTCTCCTCGTCGAAGAGGTGATTGATGAAAGTGCTTCTAATATTTTCCCAACATATCAGGAATCATGGTGGTAGCTGTTTCTGCCACCTTCTGGCGTCACCTTCAAGGGAAAAGGGAAAAGGTTTGTAGCATTTGAAATCGTCGTTCATGATGTCTTCTAGCATCTCGATGTGATCGTTCGGATGTTCGGTAAGAAAACCACTGAACTGGTTTTGGCGCACCATAATTAGGAAGTCGATATCAAGCTCAGAGCCTCCTGTATGGTTATCAGATAATCAAATTCCAGACCTATTGGAATAGGTTCTGCTGGGGTTTAGGTATTCGAGCATTAGCAATTCATGCTTTACCTCATTCTTTGGAGATTTAGTGATTTGATTGGGGATTGAAGCCCCCAGATAATTAATTAGTTGTCTTGCTTCGTTGATTTTATTGTTCATTTTTTTCTATCAATACTACTTTCTTATTATCAAAATCAGTAAATGCGTACTTACCTGCTTCCAGCTGATCGGTATCGATCGATGGCAATGGAAGGGTGTCGCCCGACAGCAGTGGACTAACGTCGATCAATTCTAGAAGAGCTCCGTCGATCGATGGTTGTTGTCCTGAATCCATATTCTCTTCTATAAGTACCTGTGTCATAAGGATTAGGGAAAGAATAATTTAGCAAACAGTAAAGTGAAAATCAAGACAATATTCTAAACGAAATCTAATGGCAATAAGAAAGAATCCCCGGCAACGGCGCCAAATTTGATGTGGGGTTTTATTTTACTTTCAAATTAACCATATTTCCCTCTTTTCTCTCTCACATAAGAGGTTCAGTGTAGTACTTAGGAATCAAACCCACAGAGACTCTAGGATTGCACAATAGACTTATTGTTTTTGAATTAAAGCTAGATGATTTTAATAATAACAATAAAAGAGACAATTTTGAAGTCAAACCTTAGGGCTTAGGAGATCGCTCTCGCGCATCTCAATTGAGTATCAATCGATGGCCACAAGGTGGCGTCGATCGACGCTCATTCTAAGCAATACTGGTTTCGCAGTTTGATGGGTTCTCAAAACTTCTAATTCAACTCTCGTTTGTTACCGGTTACTTAGATTGTTTAAGATAGATTCCAGGTCATAACCAAAGTCTCGCTTGTGATCAAGTTAAACTTAGCATTAAGAGCAACTTAAACAAAGAACCAAAAGGATTACCTTAACAATCCAACAAAATCAGCAATACATTATTACCATTGAATCTAACAGTGAACTACTCAGACAGAGTAATAAAGAACATGAATAAATTCTGAATACATTGCATAAAATAAACTGAGTAAAAATATAAGAAGTTCAAGATCTTCTCTGTGATGAGGATCATATTTTTCTCTCCAATAGATATTACAATGTGATCGAAGTAGCTTAGAAGAGAACTTTTTGTTAGGTCCCCTAGGCTTAGGTTAAAACTAAGATAGAAAACCCTAATAAATAGTCTAAATTTTAGCCAGGGACTTGTCTTGCAAATAATGAAACTTCTGGTTAAAACTTGTAATTTCTCAAGCCTTCACCAATCTTGTTGTCGACTTGACTGTCGATCGACGCACAGTGTGAGACGTCGATCGATGGTCCCTTCATAAATCTGAATCTGACTCTGAGTTTCTGCTGAGCATCCGAAATATTCCAAAATTACCCAAAATCTCCAATTGCTTCCAATGAATACCTGAACCTGTAAATACTCTAAAACAATACCAAATGCATATAAAAGACTCTAAAAATACACTATATATTGTAGGTAAAATAGGTAAAAGCCATGTTATATCAATAATGTAAGGTTCTATACTATAGAAACATGAAGCAAAGCAGTCAACGAGATCAAATGTAATGCTTAAAAGGAGGAGTACAACATATTGGTGTATATACCATAATTCTAGCTGTCTTCCTCTTAGTTGAAAGTGATTTAATTTGGATCTCCTGTTTTATGGTTTTGGAGTCCTTTTGTAGGTGAATGTAGGTGAGATTTAGGTTAAATCTGAAAATATCTTGAGATATGAATATATTTTCCCTTATGTACAAGTTTTCTTCGTTGCCCCGGAGGCAGGAAGAACTCGCAACATGGAGGCCGAAAGCCAGAGGAAGGAGGTAGGTGTCTTACTAAGTCCAGGAGGATATGCTTTTCGATTAATTATCCTCAACATTTTGTCCCTTTTTCCGAGTTCATGTTTGAGGTTGGGATATAACTTGTGCTTACTGGATGACCTGAATCATACCTTAGAAATGGGTTCTATATGGCTTAGGGAGTACGTCGTTGCCTCCAAGGCTACCAAGGATGTTGCAGCCTGAACCGTTTAACAAACTTATTGGAGATGCTCTGTCATACAGGCACATGACTTTAGAAAGATCATGGTCATTTTAGCTCATTGGGTACGGGGCCTATATAACCAGATGCTGTGAATGGAATCATGGTCTGGTCACAGTTTTTTTTAACTGTATACGCACATGGACTTATGGTCGTGTGGCCTCATGGGCATTGACCATGTGGCCTTATAGTTGATTCGAGTCGTTTGGTTTAGAGGTTGCATGGCCTAACCAAATGGTAGGCTTGTCGATATGGTTCATAAGCATGATGTCATCCTACATAAGAGCAGGAGTCATGAAAAGTACCACTAGATAGACTCTTAGGCATATATAAAATGAGTAGAGACCTCGGTATGGTCAATAGTGCTCACATAGATTTGTCTATTATGGCCATGTCGATGAAGATGATCTTTTTGGTTTGTCTTCCTGCTTATGAGCAGAATATCGTGGCTAAAAGACTGGAAGAGGAGTTCATAGAGGTTCTATCTTGGATATGCATATGGTTCTAGGCAGATATGATCACATAGACCTAATGACATGTGACTTGACGTTGATAGACATCTTTTGGTTTCTTGGTCAATAACCTAGTAGATTTCTTCTTATTTTTAGCTTTGCCCCTTTTATTTTTGTGGTGTGATATCAATCAACTTACTCAATGAGAACTTTACTCTCTCAGATAAGAAAATCTGTTGTATTACTTAGGGCTCGAATCCACAGGGAGCGTGGTCACACAATAGACATATAAATATTAAGATTAGGCTAGGCAAGTAAGTGTAAACAGTAAACAGTCTAGATCAATTGAGAATTGGTTTGTAAGCTTATGAGAATGGATAGGTAGATCTAGGGTTTAGGGTTATAGTATTGTAATATAGATGCTAAGGATGTGTGGTAAACCGTCGTAGATGCCAAAGAGAGAGAGAGAGAAGAAAACCAGAAACACACAGACTTTTACCTTCCAGACTTACAAAAGGAATCCATCCAGTGTATACCAAGCCCCAAAGATTGAAAATTAAGTTAAATTAGGTTGGAGGTCAGCTTCGGTTCCTTCCAACATTCTCAGCAAGTGTGGATATGACTGGTAGTCAGTAAATCTTAGAATAGTGCTATAAAGTGGTTAGATAATTAGTAAAAATTGAAAATGAACATAATATCCTTCTTGACTCTATAAAAAACTTAGTAAAACACACATAAAAATAAAACTCAAAATAAAACACAATATCAGTAAAATTCCCCCAAACTTAAACAACACTGCCCCCAATGTTATATAGTCTCAGATTTGGTGTGAAATAAATCATAAGGACGAAATTTAGCAAGGAAAAGCTGTATACCTGCTCGCTGATGTTGAGTGTCAATCAAAATAGTTAAGTGGTGATTGATCCATGCTCGGGTTGGTCCGTCGATCGGCATGATCAGGAGTCGGTCGATGCTTGCTGCATCATCTTCCATAGACCAGTTTTTGACCTGCAATATATTAAACAAAAAAATCAGTAAAAACCAAAATAAAAACTAATTTAAAACTTACTAAATGGGTTGCCTCTCATCAAGCGCTTGTTTATAGTCTATAGCTTGAATTTTTGATGTTTTGGACTAGTATGGAGGTAATGGAACACTAGTTTGTAAAAAAGTATCCACATATTTTGTGCTTATATCAAACTAGGTGCCTATAAAGCTTTTGATGGCTTTTTCTCCTTTGGTTATTTGCCCTTGCTGTCTCTGGATAAGATCTTGTGTGTAACCCACTTTAAGTTGTAGATCTTCCATACATTTGTTGATCCATCCAACATTTTTAAGAGGACAATAGATTGCATCAATCTTCTTATTGAGCTCATTAAACATCCTTTCTTGAACTCTGTAGATGTCAACTGTCATATCTTAAATTTGTTCTCTTTTGTAGATCTCAGGTGATGGCCAAATTGGGTTTCTCTAACTTAAGACGCCCCTCATACTCTGGTAGACTGAGGCAAACCTTTCCTGTACCATGAGTCATCTCCAGAACGTCTGCTATGTCTTTCTTGGAAACATTGATGGTCCTCTCATCTTTTGCATGTATGCGCCCCATCGTATCTTTGAAAACTCACAATTTATATGCTGTAAGAACATTTTCTATTTTTTCAGATCTTCTGAAAATCTAGGATAGGTAGCTGGTTGTTCTGTGTAGAATCGTCTGGACCCTGGGAATGCTGGAGTGTCGATCGATAGTGGATCATGGGAAGTAGATCGAGGCCTCATATTTGTTTTTGCATTCTTCGGATGTTACTACACTAACTGTTTTCTTAGGTGGAATTGTGGCTTCAACCAAAAATCTTCTCGTTATTCTGGAATTGCAGGAATGTTTATCGAGGCTCCTGGTTGGGTGTCGATCAATGCTTCTCCATCATCTTTGTACTCTACTCTAGAATCAGAATAACAAACTGCCACAAACCATGGATCATTTCCTATCTCAATATATGGCGTGTTTCCCTTGACCACTTGGACATGGTCATAGAAATCAGTCTCACCGAGAAGTGGCAGATATATTATGTTTGTCTACATGTCAAAAACAGCTCATACAATAGCCATGAAGGTTCTCCCAAGTAATAGAGAAGAATTCCAGTCTATCTGAATGTCCATAATATGAAAATCTACTAGAATTATGGCATTGCAAATGTGTACCTAAACGTTTCTGACAATCCCTTCTGAATTTACTTTGGAGAAATCCATAAAATTGAGTAAATGAAACGCTACAAGGTTCTGTCTTCAGACTCACCTTTTCAGCCATGGACCTGGGCATAATGCTGACTGAAGAACCCATGTCGCAGAGGGCATTAGGGTAGCTGTGGCCTCCAATCATGCAAGGAACCATGAGTTTCCAAGGATCATTCTTCTTCTTCAGTGTAATACTCTGATTCAGCTTCTCTCTGATCTAATAAAACATACGGTCAATGTCCTTGTCTGTCTCTTTGCTCTCTCTGAAGAACATCTATAACCGGTGGGACAAATAAGCTTCATCGACTGACATGTTTACAAGAATCCTCATCATCCTCTTAGTGATACTATACAACTCTTTCTAATTAGCTTCTCTTATTATATGCTTTGGAACCTTGTTCATTTTCCTCTTAGAAACTTGTTCCTTTGTAGCCTGGTCAATGATCATAGCCTCTGTTTCATCTTCATGTTGCAGGTCAGTGTCCCTTGTAGGATTTGATGATGTCTTATATGAATGTCTTAAAGCATCCAGTCGTTCTACATAAATACTAGGCAATCGCCCTCGTTAGGTAGTCGGTGGGTGTCGATCGATGAACATGTGTGGGTGTCGATCGATGCTTTCCATTTGACAAAATCCTAAAGACTCAACATGGAATGTCGATCACTGCTCGGCCCCTGATCTCAATCGTCGATCTGTCTCGGATGTTAAACGATAGACTTTCTCGGGTGTCAATCAACACAAATGAGAACCATCGAAGGACATAGAACTTTTGAATTTAAAGTCTCCTTCTTGGAGTTTTGCATCCTTTAACACTTGCCAAAAATCATCATCTATTAGTGAATTCTCGTGGTGTTTCTGTCCAGCCTGTCCTTTTTCTTTAATTAGTGCTTCTTGCCTTCTCACAACTTCACTGGTCTGAACCACTTGAGTCTCTAACTTCTTCACATGGGTGATGAGAGCTTCAAACTTTTAATTCAGGTTGGTGTATACATAATCTATCTTCCCATTGAAATCCACTGTCAAATTCTGCTAACGCTCAAGAACCTGATCAATGATACTCTCTATGTTGCTTCCTTGAGTTTCTGATGGAAAATTCTAGTAAGAAGAAACTCAATTGTTCATGTTACTGCTGTTGTTGTTGTTGTAAGATCTCTGGTGCTGTGAACTCTGGTGGTAATTACCCCTCTGACTAGTTCCATAGGAGTTCTTGTTCCCACTCTGATTTCCATACTTCTGAAAACTTGTATCATTGATGTAGCTCACATCGTCTTCATTGCCCTTCTCACTGGCAGTATCAACAGCCTCTACATCTTTTGCAAAACTTACTTGCTTTCTGAGAATCTTGTGAACAGTATCCATATTGGCTTTAACTTTATTCATCTGCTCCTTACCAAGGTTGGCAGCCGATATCTTCCTCTCCAAATCAATGTTCTTGGTGCTATTACTAGATGCCAAGTTCTCAATAAGACTCACAACCTCTTCTGGATTCCTAGTGTTGAAATTCCCGTCACTAGAAGTGTTTAGATCCATATGGTAAACCACAAAGATGCCTCTGAAGAAGGTACTTAGAAGTTGTACCTCGTTGAATCCATGGTGTGGACAGTCACTCGGATATGGCTTGAATTTGTTCCAGTAGCTCTTGAATGATTCGGCAGGCTCATATGTGAATGTAGCAATTACATTCTTCAAGACTTCAGATCACAAATCATCAAGGAAATTATGCAGGAAGTCGTTCTTGATGTCTTCCCAAGATGTAAGAGATCTTGGTGGTAACTACTTAAGCCAATATGAAGCATCTCCAGCAAGTGAGTACTTGAAGAGCTTACATAGAAGATAATCCTCAGGGACTCGATTGGCTTTGATAGCAGAAACTAGATCTTGAAACCTCTCAAGATGGTCCATTGGATGCTCATGTTGGTGACCATGATAAGGTGCTTGTTCCATAAGTGTAAAATAACCAATCTTCAGCTTGAAATTTTTCCTATGAAAAGTAGGAGGGCGAATAGTAGATATGTTGATGTAGTATTGATCTGGACGGTTGTAGTAAGACAACGCTCTGGTGGGAGAAGCCTTAGATAGAGGCGCAAAAGCTTCTCTAGCAGCTTCCTCTGGTTAAGGAATTACAGCCCCCTAATCATTCAGTCTCTCTCTTGCTGCATTACGCAGATGACCATCTTTGTCATGCAGGATTGTGTTCTCATCCCTCACTAGTATAAGAGTTGCCACCATGTTGCTTGCTAACGGATTAGTGTCAATCGATGAAGGTGTACTATTGTCGATCGTTGCTTGCCCAAAAGTTGTATCGATTAACGAAAGAGTGTTGTTGTCGATCGATGCCCTGCGCCATGCTTTGTGGATTGTGCATTCTAACAAAGCAGGGTCTGAGAATATTAGCACTATTTCCTTGCTTATGGTACTGCTGGGCATGCACCGGAAACGGTGAAAGACAATAATTTTTTTTTGTAAGTAACTAAAACAGAAAGTAAAACCTAGAAAATTTATTAATCAAGTCTAAAGGCGAATCCAATGCTCCCCGGAAACGGCACAAAATTTGATATCACTCAAAGTACCCTATGAGAAACATTACTTTCTCAAATAAGAGGATCAATGGTGGTACTTATGGATCAAATTCACAGGAAGCGTGGGCACACAATAGACTTATAAATATTAAGAGTAAGCTAGGCAAGTAATTTTGAAGCAGTAAACAGTAGCGACTAAATTTGAATTGGTTGTAAGCTTATGAGAATGAATAGCTATATCTAGGGTTGCATGTTATAGTATTGTACTATATATTGCTAAGGTTGTGTGGTAAACCCTGCTAGAAATCAAATACTAAAATAACATATCCAGCTATCACTGCGAGTCTAATCATATGACTAAGTCTTTGGTCCAGCCATCGATCTACGAGAAAATAACGAGTGTCGATTGATACTATGGTAAGAATGTTGATCGATACTACCTTATACAAGAATTATCATCCTAATTGATATGTTCACTAAGTTAATTTAGACCAGATTTCACATGCATCTAACAACCTAGCTCAACATAATTTTTATCAGGTATAGATCCTACCGCCGTATTTAACTGTATCTAAGTTCATGGTTCTAGTTAGCTACTCTAGAACACAAGCAATGAGATCAATTCTAATGAAGGATCCTTATAGATTCACCCTAGCAATTTTATGTTTAGCAATACAAATAAACCCTAATAAAACCTAAATCTAACAAGGATAACTACTCAGACATGATCAAACAAATCAAACTGAATATCTGAATAGAATGCATAAATAGAATAAGGTTAAGAAACAATGAAGTTCCAATACAAATCTCTGAAGGAGTTTTGATTTTCTCTCCAAAACTACTAAACCCTAGAATGATATAAAAGCTTCTTTATACTCTTGTCTGCCTAAAATGGAAACGCATATAAATAAATATGTATTAGGTCGTACAAGGGCTGTCTTGTAATTATGTGGGACTTGGGGCTTCAACTCGGTCACGAACAAGTCGGCTCATTTACTCGCATCACTGTCGATCGATACCAACAAGGAGTTTTCTTTCTACACACTTTCTAATTCTGGACTATAACTTTTGATTCTTCAATAACTTTGATTTTCCTCATCATTAAGCTCTAGAAAGCACCATAATATCAACATTTCTCTAAAACATATCTGGACCAGAAAAGAATCTAAAACAAACTCCACACACATATAATAGTATCTAAAAAGCACATATACTATGTAGAAAACTAGTAAAATCCATCGTATATCATGGTGTCTAAATTCTGGGTTTATCGCTGTGATTAGAAAATCATGGGTTTACCGCTGAGGCGGAATCAAATTAAAGAGTTGAAATTTCGAACTTTTCTCCAACCTGATTTTGTTTTTCTAGTGGCGTATATTTTGGGTTGATCCTTCAGTTACTCTTTGCTCAGGATTCTCGTATCCCGCCACGCAAGGAATTTAGGCCATTTTCCTGCACTGTGCATTCTATTGTTTTCTTTTCTCCCACGGCCTCTGAGAGATGAAAGAATTCCATTCTTTCTCGCTGTCATATTTCTTTCGTGGGTGGGTTTTCGAGACTAAGGCGGCTCTTTGGAATTCATTTCCCTTCTCCTGGTCCAAATTTCAATATTACTTCAGACATGGCGAGGGAAGATTTTTCAGCTGGTTTTTTTTTAAGGCACTCGCATCCCCTGAGTGTATAGAATCAATAATCGATCCGAGACTGGGGAGAGTGATCTCACTGAGATTCGAAGGAAGTATTCTCTGTCTTTGTTTATGAACCTGTGGGCCCATACTTCTCCGAAGTGTGCATTCGATGGGAACGTAGGTGAAATCACTGTTTATGATGCCTTCTTGGAGGCAGGAGTACGAGCGAGGTACCTGCCCTGGTGGCTGAAGATTATTTGTACATTGGTATTTGTCCATCACATTTTAATCCTTTAACTTGGAGAATGTTTATCTCCATCCTAGTTTTGGGAGAGTTTCATGACAAAACTCTTGGCGTATGTGAAGTACTACAGTCGTACTAAATTTCTCCTTTGACTAACAAGAAGGGCTTTTATAATATATGTTCTCGTGACTGCCGGTTGATTGCTGATGAGCTGTTGAAAGGGGTCAAGGTTGTATGTGTTGGGGTCAATATCTGTCTTAGTGATATCAACTACTAAAACGACCAAAATGTATCATTTACGAGAATGAGCCAGAAATGTTGAGAGAACAGTTATGCATAGGCCGTGCCAACCTAAACAATGATACATCAAAGTATTGTATGCTTCTTCCTGGAGAGTGAATTAAGCAATTTGCCCAAACCAGAATTATTTTGGAAACATTACTTCGAAAAGTTTTCATGAGAATGCTAAAAGACTATATAGTGTTTTATGACAGAAACTTCCATAAAAATAACTTAGAATTTTTTTACAAAACATCATTCATAAAACAAAACAAAACAATAGTTTTTACGAAATAAACTTCCGTAAAACTAATTTCTGAAAGTTTTACGGAACATATTTCGTAAATGAAAAAAATCAATCTTTATGAAAAAAGCTTCTGTAAAACTAACTTCGAAATATTTACGGAACACCTTTCGTAAAATACAACGATTTTTTTTAGAAAGTAACTTTCAGAAATTAACGATTTACTCAATAACCTTTGGGAAACTAAAAGAAATCATACAAAACCAACATGGGAGAACAAAGAAAACGAGAGGAGCCAACAACGAGTCATCATCCATTCACTTTCTCTCTCCTCATCCTCCTCTTTGTCGTCACCCACTTCTCTCTGCTCGCTCTCTCTATTTATTTCTCATCGCCCACTTCCTGCAAAGCAAGAGTCCTCACCCATTTAATGTTGTCACCCGCTTCCTTTTCTATGAAGCCGTCACCTAATCTTGAAAAAGGAATCATCCCCCATTCTTATCCTAACCATTATGTTAATGTAAGATAAGCAAGTTATGCGATGTAGAAAACACAGTAGTACATGGTTAATCAATTCCAAGAAATACGACTATATTTATTCTTTTAAAAACTCATACACATTCTTCTTAAAAAAAATAAATCAAAAAAGCTCAAGACACAACTTGACTTGTTTGCTAGTCTTACTCGTTCAGAGACCTAAGACAGACTCTGAACCTCCTAATCCCTTAACCTCTAGATACTTTGCTTCTCCTTCTTTGGACGTACAAAACTCTCTATTGCTAAAAGTTCTCTCTGTGTGTTAACAACAACACAGTGCCACGACTCCCTTTTATATATCTTTAGAGAAGCCCTAGACATAATCAATCTACCCAATGGAAACTTTCCATTTCTTTTACTTCAGCGAGTAAGCCAATCTTCCTTTTCTCTTTAGATCGATTGCTTCTTCTCCAAGTCTTCCTTTAATATGCCTCTTCATTAAATCTTCCTTTAATGCATCGGTCTTGACACGTGCTTCTCATGATCCGTCTCTCTGATGTAGTAGTCTATGTCGCACTTCATGAACTACTTCTGCTCTGCTACATCATCGTCTTCACCATACATCTTTAATTTCCCCCTTTTTAATTCGTCGTCTCACAAGTACCTGAGATAGAAGACAAGAGCAACCACAACAACACCAGTATATATGCCTAAGAGTTATTTCAACCACATCAAGACAATTAAGAACATGCTTAGATTATCCAAAAAGAAAAATGGGTTCAAGCAATTCAATACATATTATCAAAAGATAGCATATGCAAATGCTCCTCCATAAACTTAGCCAGTCTAAAAACACGGATAACAAAGAATTGCAACAAGTGGTGCAATAAGCATAAAAAGCATAAAACGACAAAGCTCCCCCACAATCTTGGTCTTCTGCATCTCAGTTCTCTTCTTCTCCCCCTGCTTGTGAACACACGGATTAAAAACAATAGGAAACATTAATACTTCATAAAGAGAGACAGGTACTAACCTGCTACAACACTCTGAAGATCCTGAACGATCTCAGCTAAGGCCTGAAGCGCTCGAGTTGTGTCCTGTAATGCCACTTGCAGATCAACCCTGGTGAGTGGTCCCTGAGGTATGGAAACTGATTCAAGCTCATAAACAGATACTCGGCGTGGTCCAGTTCTGGAGCTAGGTGTAGCAGTCCGTGGAGCAGGAGTTGGGGCAGGAGATGGCTGACGTGTTGTCCTAGCAGAGCTTCTCTTCGATTCAGCTTTGGTTGATGCCTTTCCTTTAGCTACTCGCTGCTCATAGATCTCACCCACCCGTTTATCCTTCTTGTATGTTACAGGACGTTCAAGCTTGTCGCTGGTGTAAGATGGAACCACATGCTGCGTTTGGAGAAGTCCCATGATCAACAGAGGGAAGATCAACCAACGTGCATCATTGCGCTGAGTAACTCCAAGGTTGATGATCTGTTTGAACATCATCTTACCCAAATCAACACGAACTCCATGAGCCATCTTGTAGATCAGCCTTGCCATCTCAAGAGATACGTGAGTCTTGTGAGTAGAGGGGATCCAGTTGTACGCAGCTATAATCATCAGGGCTCCATAAAACGGTGTGAGATCTGCTGTGGTAAGACCATCCCATTCTTTCCTTGTGTCTCCAATGATGAACGATGCTAAGTCAGTTACTGAAGCTTCGTCCAAAGACGTCTCTACCTCATCTTCTTCATTTGTGAGTGCCTCCCATTCTAAGGCACTGTTGATGATGGCATGTGAGAACTTGTAAGCATGCCCTCTTACTGAGACAATCACTTCTTCGGCATCTGCTTCGTTTTTCATACTTGGCAATCCAGCATAAAACTCAGCTACGACTTGCTCAACATAAACACCAAGAGAAGAGACAGTTGATTCCATTGAACCCTTCTTAATGACCGCTAAGTACCCTCACTGATCAGCTTCCTTCATATCTACCGTTCGTTCAGCAATTACCTTACATTTTAAAAACTGATCATACCTCTTCTTGAGAGGACTTGACATTGCTTCAGCGCTCTGGTCACCTGATTTCTTTGATCTCACCTGAGCTGAAACTCCTTCTTTCTTAGCCAAATATGGAGACTTAGCTGCATCTTCGGGTGTAAGGAACTGAGATTGGATTGGTGTACTAGTTTCTCCTGTCTTTCTATGTTTCCCAGAACGCAACCCTAGCCGCTTCAGCACCCTTTTCTTTCTTCTTTCCTTCATTGAGACTTCCTCTGAATCATATCCCAATGTCTCAACATCATATTTGGGTTCTTCATCCACCTTTTTGGCTGATTCAGACTCTGCTTTACCTAGAGCTTTCTCCGTGTCTACAGGAACCAGAGGCAGAGCAGACTCATCCTTATCTTCTGGCGATTTATCTCTGATCTTAGCATCTGGCATGGCAGCACTTGAAGATTCCTTCTGCGGCTTCGGATCTGCTACAGGTTCTTTGGCAGATGAATCTATTTCAAGACCAGGAGTCCTTTCATCACTCTCCTCCGATTGACCTTTCTCATTCGCAGTGTTGAAGGACTCGAGCTCCTCGGTGACTTCAGGAAGAGCTGTAGACACCGGCGGATCGTTTCTCGGCGGAGGTGATTCGGGTTTCCCCATCAAAGAGTGACCTTCGACTTGCTTCAGCCTCTGCATGCTTCTCTACCTTGGATGATTCGCCTTGTTGAGCTGAGTTCTTGGCTTTTCCTATTGTAGAGGTTGGTTTCTTTGCTTGATTTACGATAGAGATGAAGAGAGGTTGGGAGATTGAGCTTTTGAAGCACGATGGAGATTTTTTAGGGTTTGTGACCCACTACTTCCCTTAACTGAATGAAACTGAATCAACTTTTCTGGTATTGCACATCTAGTCCCTGACTTTTTATCATCTCCTTTGTATACCTACAATATTTAATTTCTCCCATCCAAACACACAAGCATTATGCACATTCGTGAATTAATGTTGTATCATATGACTTTCAAGATAGTAATAAAACACGAGTCACAACTCACAATTGGCTGATTCAAGATTAATATAAAGCATTTAGATCAGTTTATTCACCATTTATGTGATGTCCTTCATGAGTTGACTTAGTTCTTGATTCAGGCTGAACATATAACTCTTTCTAGATCTTACACTCTGGTGCACCCGATTGTCTTTTTATTGCTAGCTTTCACATTGTTATGCATTCATCAATACTGCTGGTTTTCATTCTTTATTCTCGCGCTGTGAAATCCCTCTTGTTTCCCATCATGAATCTATCAAATTTTTTTTTATTGAGCATCTTTCTAAAACATTGCTGGCTCTTTTTATTGAGATGGGGGAGCCACAGATTGACGTGAAACATGTACCATCACAGTATTGATGGCATACCAAGCAGCTCTTTTCCACAGCGTTCTCGGGTTCCAAAACCAATCTGAATCATATGTACATCCCGAATCAGCACTTGCACTTCTCTCTGCACAACTTGACTCAACAATCAAGGTTACACACACCAATTGCATTTCTTAGTGTGATAAAGCGATTAAATTCAAGATATTTAGTGAATATATCAGCCAACTGCAAAATCAGTAACTACATGTTCGACTACTACCTGTTTGTCTTCAACAAATTCTCTGATGAAGTGGTGCCTGATGTCAATGTGCTTCGTCCTTGAATGTTGGACCGGATTCCTTGAGATATTAATTGCACTTTTGTTGTCACAATACACAAAAAGGGACCTGAGTGCATTCCATAATCAGCTGACATCTGCTTCATCCAGATAAGTTGTGAGCAGCAGCTACTCATGGCAATGTATTCTGCTTCTGCCGTAGAGAGTGATACAGAGTTTTGCTTCTTGCTCAGCCATGAGATAAGATTGTTTCCAAGAAAGAAACATCCTCCACTGGTACTTTTTTTGTCATCAGCACATCTTGCCCAATCCGCATCACAATACCCCACCAAGTTCTTGTTGGAATTCTTTGAGTAATACACACCCAAGCTCTCCGTTCCTTTGACGTACTTGATGGTTCGCTTTACTGCATTCAAGTGAGATACCTTAGGCTTGGCTTGATATCTTGCACACACACCAACACTGAATGATAAATCTGGTCGACTAACAGTTAAGTACAACAGACTACCAATCATCCCTCAATAGAGCTTAGCATCAGCATCTTCTCCAGCTTCATCTCGTGCAAGTTTCAGAGATGTACTCATAGGTGTCTTTGAAACTTTGGAGTTCTCCTGACCAAACCGTTTTACCAAATTGTTAGCATACACACTCTGAGAGATGAAAACACCTTTCTCTGACTCAGATAATTGAAGTCCAAGAAAATACTTCAATTCGCCACACATACTCATTTCAAACTCTTGAGTCATATCCTGAACAAACTCATCAACCAGCTTCTGTGACG
>CAJHQQ010003483.1:0-43108 GCA_905132885.1 Moricandia moricandioides
AACTAATAAAAGAATCTTCGCAGAGTGTGAAACACGCGCCAAAGGATGCGTGTAAGCAATTATTTAAACATGTAATTGTCGTACACTTGCGCAAGACTCGGAGGTTCGCAAAGTTCTACCCCACCCTGTCCCTCAAAAGTTTATTTTTTTCGTTTCTTACATAGATTTTTAATTTCACTTCAGATTTTTATTAGGACAATTATCTTAAATAATTGCTTTAAGTTTCTGTCACAAAATAAAAAATAAAAAAAATATGACTGAAATATTTTTTTTAATTATTTTGAAAATTTTAATATTTATTTTTAATTATTAAAAATTTAAATTACACGTCTAAAAACTCATCATATAACTCTAAAACCTAAGTTTAGATTAGTTAACTCAAAAAATATAAGTGTATATTTAAATATTTTAATAAAAATTATTTAGATCATTTTTTACTTAATGCTATTTTTATGACAATTTTTTTTAGAGTTATCCTAAAGTATTTCTTTTTTATCATTAACTAGGAGCGTGTACCCATTTTGTGCGAAATATTGTTCTATAGTTGTTAAGAGTGATTTGATAATATAATTATCACCTCGTTTTTCTTTGTTAGTAGCATTATTTAGTGTTTTAATTGGGTTATGTAATAGTAGATGATATGTTAATTTTTTTGGTCAAAAAGTAATTCTTGTTAGTGATGATGTAAAGCATATTGAATTTTAAAAACTTTGCATTTAAGCATTTGTTGATTCTAAGATTTACGGTTTCAGCATCAAATTGTATTTTAGTTTTTATCATTTTGAACACTATTCTTTTAAGATGTTTTTGCCTTCTTTTCATATTTTGACATTGAAGTGTCACTATCTATGTATTTCATTTACCTTTCCATGGTACGGTGCTTCTCACCATCACCGAAAAAGATTTATCTTTGTGCTCTTCTTCTTCGCCTTCTTCTCCTATGAGATTATATGGTCTTTGTTGTATATCGGGTTTATGAGTTTCTAGTTGTACGGTTGTTTCTCACATAATTGTAAGTTGTTCCAGTCAATTGGTTGCTCCTCTTCTTCCTTAGATTTGGTTGATGTTAAGAATTGTATCTCCTTAGGTTGGGTCACAGTTTAGTTGTCTTTGATGTTGCCTTCCTCGTCGTTGGTTTACCGTCGATAGTCTATGTTCGTCTTGATTTTTAAGATCTCGTTTTAGTGATCTGAATTTTATACTCTCTTTCGTAACTCGAGGCTGGCTCCACAGTTTGTTGATTTTGTTACGTCTCCTCTTTCCTCTTTGTTCTTTCATCTTGTTACAACTTTCATCACTACTCACGTCTTTTATGTTTTTTTCTTTCACTATTTTTTACACTCCAAGTTTGGATAGTGTTTTTCTCTGCGTATGCTCTATGGGCTTGAAAAGTTTCTTCTAGTCTCAAGTTTGAGCTCTGGTTTCTCGGTGGTTGATTTCTAATTTCTTTCTCTCGTGTTGTTTTTCTTCTTCCTATGCGGAGTTAGTCTCTTGGAGTTTTGATCCATTTTATCTAAAGCTTTGTAGTTTTTCGTTGGTATTACCGTCTTGTATGTACTTGTTTAGTTTGTAAGGTACTTCTTTCATATTAGATGGTAGTTGTGCTTCCGGTGGTTTATGCATATGTTTTCCTCCTTCGTGATGACTTTGATCTTCTCGTAATTATTCTTCATATGACTTTGTTTCTTTTTGTTTTTTTTTAGTTGGTATTTTTTAGTGCTCATTTGTGTTTGGAAGATTGTTTTGTCTAATAATTTATATTTTCACACTTTTTGACCTCTACTTATTTTGTGTAAGACATTCAATGGTGAAATGAGGTAAGTTAGTTTTTATTCTTGATCTCCTCTGTGGACTATTATTAAGTTAGTATTACTCTGACATTTTATTTTTTTCTGTGACTGCAGAAATTTTTAACTTTAGATTTTGTGTTGTCTAGTTTTTTTTGTTTTTTAATTTAGTTATTTTATGATTTCCAATAATTAAATAAATATATAATTTGTAAATAAAATAAAAGAAAATAATAAATATTAATATAATAGTGAAAATTTATGTTATTTTAATTGTGAATGAATTAAATATTTTAAATATATTTATACTATTTTAATTAGTTTTTATTCATTTTAAATTTTAGTGAATAACAAAATAAATTATAAACTTTTTATGATGATGGTTATTGCAGAAAAGATTAGATATTGCATAATTAGAAAATGATAGACCAAATTATATTAATTTTAAAAATGATATAAAATATAAAAATATATGAGGACATGTGTCAATAAACTCTCATTCACATGTCATAAGGAGAGAAAAAGTTTATTTTATATATCTAAATTTTTAAATAGTTTTGTAAGTGTTATATGGTTTGGCATTAACATATTAATTTTCATTGTTAAGTATGGTTATGAGGCGCCTGCAAAAGCTATATATATCCATATACAATTCTGGTGCTCAATTTTTATTCCTGCGAACATAAATTTCATTTTACAATAATCTGCCAGAAAAATGTATATGGAACCACGTCACCCTCTTTCATTCTAAGTTTTTAATATTACAAAAACATTTTGATTCTCTCTCGCTCTTGTATTTTCTCTTATTTGAAAAAGGAAATTATGTCATTATTTCTCAACAGCATAAATACTGTGGACCCATTCTTCCTTGCCCACAGGATAGGATGCTGCTTATTTACTTGCCCTGCCATTGCCGCCATTGGACCGTTGTTTGGTTTTTACTTCTTTTGTTTTATTTATGTTATTTTGTGTACATAAATAAAAATAATAATTAATTTTATATTTCTATAGAAAACATAATTATTTGTGCATTTAACCATATTTCAATTAATAAAAAAATATTACAGTTTAAAATTAATAAATTTTATATCAAAAATAAAAAAACGACATTTATTTTATAACAAAAAATTGTTCCAAAACAGCACTTAATATAAAACAGAAAGTGTATTTATTTACTTGATTTATAAAACACCTATGAGTACGATTAATCGTGGATTGTCTTCTCTGCACAGGGTTATCAACGAGATTATATGTTGAATCTATAAATTCTATACAAAGTTCAAAACAAAACAGTTAGTTGGTTGTTTATACTACATTTCCGGTTTTGGTTCTCAATGGCAAAGCCTTGTTTGAGTCTTTTCTATGGGTTAATTTCGGGTTTTCGATAATATTGATTATAAATTTCATTGATATACGAAATGGTTTCTATCAGAAAGAAGAAATCCCTTTTCCTTGCGAGCCTTTCAAAACAAACAAAACGTAGAGTTTGTTCAAGAAAATTTAGTTATGTTTTTTTTTGGAATAACATCTACTTTGGTTTTATTTTACTAGATGCTTATTGATTCCCTCAAGAGGCACACGCGTGTCCCAATACTCGGCGTTTCACCACACGTACGCCTTAAAAAGAGCAGTGGTTGACCACTACCTGATCAATCTAACACTGTCCAGTTCACAATACTATTTGTATTCGTAGCTTTTGTTTTTCCATCTTCCGTTTCCCAAATTGATCCTTATGGACCCATTTTTAACGAATCTGCTCAGTCAAGTCTCGCCCTAATTCTACTGTTTTTGTCAAATTGTTCTTTTCAACATAGAAGGAGGACTTTCCTGTGTATTTGTATCAATATTCAACAAAAATATATGTATTTTTGACAAAACCACAGGCCGGCGGTGCGGTCTAACTATAAATTTATATAATATTCCAGCTCTGATTAAATAATTTTATGAAAATGTCTTAGCAATAATAGATCAAGTCACGGGTAATACGTCACATGAGTATACATCAGCTACTAAACCCACGCTTTTGGTTACTTAAACAATGTATCAATCAATTATGAAACGTTTACAGCTTATGAAAAGAAAATCAACATAGGCTCCTCGAATGAGTTAAAACGTCTGATAGAACTTAGTGAGAGTAAACTCTAAGGATTTGTCTCCAATGAAACATTATTTTTTCCTCTATATTTTACTTTAAATAATGTAGCTCTATTATAGAGTTGAATTTGCTCCAATGGTTTATCATAATAGCATTCTTCTATTACATTGTAAAATATAGAGGGATATAGTTCTAGAGTGAACCATGGAGCAAATATAGAGAGATTTTTTTTTTACTCTATATTTTACAATATAATAGAGTAACTCTATTATAGAGTAAGTCTATTATAGAGTGAATCTATTATAGAGTGAATCAATGGAGCAAAATTAACTCTAATAGAATTACTTTATTTTAGAGCAAAATATAGGAGGGGGAGAAATAATATTTCATTGGAGATGGAATGATATATTTGATTACTGTTTTAATCCAATCAAGTATAATCACATATCTCCGTAAAATAGTTTGTAGATATATATATATAAATGATAGTCATAATTATTTATAACTTGTAGTACGTCCAGTTTGTCACATGGCAGGAGGAGTTCAGAAAGGGAACAACATTTGTGGCGCACCAGGCCCCTAATAATAAATAAAATACAATAATCCATATAACTAGCGACTTGATCACTGATCATTATACATTAACAATAAATAACTCAAAAAGCAGGCTTGCTCTACAAGTTTGATGGAATTATAGGATCATTGTTCACAGCAAGAGATCTAGAAACTGTCACGCGACAACAATGTCTCCTACGTCGAAACACATCGTATCGTATTAGACTATCTCCCTACGAAAAGAATGGATTGATTATTATAAAGTGAAATCCACTAATGCTCAGTACATTACATTATATTTATTGGTTTGGTTAATCCCATACCTAACATTAGTTTCTTATTTGTTTAAGTACTACTATTAGTTATGTATCAGTGGGAGCCAGAAAGGCAGCTAAGCATAAGATACTCATTTTGTCGTTGATGAATCATATTCTTATAAATTAGTTTAAATTAGTAATTACATCATCGACCTTCTTCTTTTATCATCATGAATGATAGTTGATAGCACATGCACAGCAGCACCTTGCGCATTTCTTGTCGAGAGGTATATTTCATTATGGGCTTGAAAACACTCGGAGAATTGTAAGGTTTGGCTATTTGTAATGTTTTATTATTTATTTTGGGCCACTTTAACTTGTGTATGTCAACTTTGTTAGAGCAACTTCATAGGTGGAGCTCTCCATAACGCACGAAGTTCAAATTAGTATTATAATAATGTACTTTTGTTAAAATAGTTAACTTTTAATTTATTTATTAAAATCAAATTCGTGGAAGGACATTTGGCAATAGAGTATATAAAGGATTTCTTACAATAAAAATTAAAATGACTAAAATCATTAATATCCTTAGTGAATAATTATATTAATTTATCAAATTAGGTCATTGGTTATAATTTAAATGTTAAAAGTTAGAGCATTAAATTTTTGTACTTTTATAGCTAAACAAAACTAATGAACCCTTATATTTATTCATTAAATTAAATCATAAATAATAGATCATAAATTAAATTTAAATATATTTTTAAAATTAAAACATAATTCTTATATATAAATTATGTTTGTTATCCGAAACGAAACAAATATTTAATTATCCTTAGAGGAAAAATAAAATTTTATAATGCTAGTTTAATGAATTAATAATGCAATTCGTAAAATGATTATATCTGTAAGCACGAACGAAACATTTAAATTCTCTGATTTCTTATGTTAAAAACTAGAGTGACGAAAATCATTGACACAATTAAATAATAATCAAATTTATTTATTGAATTAAATATTTAGTTATAACTTTAAAACTAAACATATCTTATTTATTAATAAAATCTTTTTTTTTATCTACTACAAAGAAATCATAGAAGGATCATTCTAATAACATTTTCAACATATTAAATAACATTTATATATCGAACTACTTAAATTAAAATCTAGTCTACCATTCTTGTTTAGAAAATTTATCTAACTTAATAATCAAATAATAAAATCAACTACTCTATCATACCACATTACAAACCATCGACTTTTCTAACATACCAACTACAAACGTCATGAATAAGATGAACGCAACTTCATATCAAATCCTGCCGGCAAAATTCTTTTTGCTACGTTATATTATAAGTTTTGAAAAGTCTAAGAAAAATTACAAAAAATCTTCTCATTCTATCTTTCCCATATTCTCTTTTTTTCTTTTTTTAATTCTTACTTGAACCCAAAGTCGCAATCGTTGATATGATTTCCAAAAAAGTAGTGTCTGAATTGTGCAACTTTAAGTGCAAATTCACCTTGGTCCAAGTCGACCTCCTTCCAAACACCACCACCACCGTAGTTGCTGCAGACTACAACTTTTCATGGCGGGCTTTCTTCACAAAGGCTTCCGTTTGATGTCAATTGAAGACGATGGCCCAATAACTTTACCGGATGATTCAAAATACAAAGTTTTTGATGCAAACATGAACAACTTGATGGAGAGACTGCCAAACCAAGAATGATCAACTATATGACAAGGTGAGAGGAATCGCTCTATCAAGAGACATGTTTCAGTTTGTCTTTCAGCGGGAGGAAGACTTGCTAACAGTGTTGAAAGACTGTTTATGGTCATACAACCACTGGACCATGATCTTGGAAAGATGGAACCCATCACCACTCCCGGATTTTCTTTGCTCTATAGGAGTGTGGATCAGAATACAACAATCAATCGAAGAAGCCGAGAGTGGACCTTCAAATGTAATGATCAAATTGTCTCATGATCTAAGGGACATGTTTTTGAATACGAAGAATCGAGCTCCAAATCCTTCAAGGGAGATGACTACGCGCTCCCTGTAGTTTCTGCTCCTGAACCGCGTAGAGTTGTAGCAAGAAGATAAGCTTCACCAGAGGAACATATCTCTTCAGCCAACTATTTCCCAGTGGAATCGACGGTTTTTAGAATTTGGAACTCTTCCAATGCTATTACTACCGGATTTCATAAGAATGGTAAGAATGCGAGAAAGAGACCTCCTGCTTGGCAGAGAAGAAGTAAAGTTGTCTCAGTATCTCGAAAGAGTGAAGTGGATTCAGGCAGAAAAGGAAAAAGAAAATTTTAGGAAGAATGGAGCAGAGTAGGAAACAAATAAACCAAAACCCAAGAAAATACAGTGGTTTCCAATTTGAAGCCGCTGCCATCCCAATGAGTATATTGAGCTGGAACTGTCAAGGAGTTGGAAACACCAAGACAGTTTGAAGACTTCGGGAGATGCGGCTTACATATTTTCCGTATGGAGACTTAACAAAAGTTCGGTTATGTGAAAGGTTTGAAAAATACTTTGGATTACGATGAGTTTGTTACCGTAGATCCACAAGTTTTGAGTGGTGGACTAGTGGTGATGTGAAAGAAGCAATATAAAGTTGAGGTTCTATCTAAAGATAAAAGAATTATCAACTTGAAGATCAGCTTAAGGGCAACAAGTTTTTACTTAAAATAATTCGACAACATTTTGTATATTATATTTCTTGATATAATATACATGCATGCACTGAAAGTAATAAATTAATTAGATATTTTAATATATTTTTTTTTTAGTACCCACCCCTCTTAAGTTTACCACATTAGGGTAAAACTAATGCTAGGGAAACAATAGTTTGGAAATATATATATATATATATATGCAATTCTTATAAATCTGCCATTTATCTCTTTTGTAAGGATAAGCAAGTTATTAAGAAATTAATGAGAGAATAGAAGGTAAACACACAAAAAAGATTAGGAGGTACGTTTGGTTGGAGAAGGATACTTTACCAATAAGGCAAAGCTAATGGGAGGAGAAGACTTGGTTCCCCATTTTCTCTTAATGATAAAACGAATTATGCTTATCTTGTAAAATGATACGATCGACAACATCGCGCGCTATAAAAGAATCAAGAGTGTAGTTTATTAATAAGCTACGAATAATGATACATACATAGAGGCTGATTTGAATATAATAATCGACCAAATAAGGGTATACAAAAAGTTTAGTATTTACAAAAACCAAAGCTTTAGACACACGAAACAACCATCTTCATAGTTCCTCGTGGTTACAGAGAAAACGGTGGTTGCTAAACCGGTTCGTTCGTCTCATTCAATGAATAAGGTCAACCGGTTTATGTTTATAGGTCGGTTGAATCTTTAACTGTTTTTCCATGTACCTGGGATACCTCAGGTTAATCAAAAAAAAAAGAAAAATCTCTGATACGACTTCATTGTAGCTACTGCCACCGGAGATAATACAAGAAATCTTTTACAAGACTCCAGCGGAAGCTCTCGTCCGATCAAAACCGACGTGCAAGAAATGGTACGCTCTCCTCACCAACAAGAGATTCATCCAACGCTTCATAAGAATTTATGATATATGGATCCAATAACCAGAACAAGACCAATCCCAAACGAGTTATTACAATACCCATATACTTTTGGTTCACTGCGATAGACTCATGCTGGTTGGGAGTACAGAGACGACGGTTCACAACTCCCCAACTTCGCACTTTGGAACCCTGTTTTGAAAAAGATCAGATGGGTCGAGCCCGCGGGATGTATCACGAGTACTGACTACTACGGGATTGGATACAATGGCGATGATGGTTATAAGCTCGTGAGGTTTACTTGTCGCCCGTTTGAGATCGAGGGCTACGAGGATGTGCCAGAGATTGAGGTTTACGAGTTCAAGACGAGAACTGTTTCAACGGTTAAAAGAAGCACGTATTGTTAATCCAAGATTCTCTGATACGACTCGAATCATTGTCGATGCTGCCACCGGAGATAATACACAAAGCAAGCAAAGCCTATGCTTTAGGCGGCAAAAGATATTGTACAATTAGAGGACATCAAACTTGTATAAGTGTATTGAAGTGTAATGGTTCAAGTTAGTTTTAGTATCTCTGTGATGCAGGGTTCGATGCTTGAGAATTGTTTTATAGGGACAATATATTTTTATTACTGAGTTCAATTTTTTTTGGGCTTTAAGCGCCCACAGACAGCGGATCAGGCCTGATAATACAAGAAATCTTTTACAAGACTCCGGCGGAAGCTCTCGTCAGATCAAAACCTATGTGCAAGAAATGGTACGCTCTCCTCACCAACAAGAGATTCATCCAACGCTTCATAAGAATCTATGATACATGGATCCAATAACCAGAACAAGACCAATCCCAAAGGAGTTATTACAATACCCATATACTTTGGTTCACTGCGATGGACTCATGCTGGTTGGGAGTACAGAGACGACGGTTCACAACTCCCCAACCTCGCACTTTGGAACCCTGTTTTGAAAAAGATCAGATGGGTCGAGCCTACGGGATGTATCACGAGTACTGACTACTACGGGATTGGTGGTTTACGAGTTCAAGACGAGAACTGTTGGTGGAAAGGTTGATATTGATGTGGAGATTATTGATATTGAGTTGTTCCAAGGCTGCTCAAACTATTAGTGGCCTCAGCAACAATCTTCTCCATTTGGTTTGAGAGAAACAAACTTTATCATGATAACATCTCTTCGCCTCCAGCTACCATTTTTAAGCTTCTTGACCGTTTCATTAGAGATGCTATTATGTCCATGAGAAATCAAAAATAGAGCTGCGGACTAATGCAACATTGGCTTTCTAGGGAGCAAAGTTTGATCTTCCTCTCTTATGCTTTACCTTCTTTTTATTCTTTTTTGTCAAAGTAGACCATAGTCTGAACCAACCGATTGTAATATTTACAAACTCTATCCATTTTAATGGAATTCACATATTTGGCAAAAAAAAAATGAATACTATCAAAAGAGGAAGATTGTTAATTTTTCCCTGATTTTACCAATAGATCTATTTTAAATATAAATCAAATTCTATGACTACAACCAAAGAAAAACTACTTCTAAGTAGTATGCATATTTTATAACGTCACCCTTTAATTTTAGAATTAGGACCCATTACTTTCATTATATAAAAACCGCTGGTTACCTTTAGTTCCAAAGCGTACGAAGTCCAATAAATATATCATGTCGTTTGGAAACAAAAATATTGATAATATACTTTCATATATATTATTTTCACTATAAAAATTAATGGGAATGAACTATGGTCAGTAGTTTCATTAATATATTAAACTTTGAACACAATATGAATCAAACTAGTTTTCGGTCATTAGGTTATTGAATTGACCGTTGATGAATTATGGTTAGTAGTTTACTTAATTTTAATACATAATTAGAAATATATCAATATTATAAATAAAAAATCATGTTTAAAAATATAATAAAGTTTTAAAATTTATTTTATTTATTTTCCAATTTACCTAAAATGTAACTTAGACCATTTTATAACAAGTTTGAGTTACGAAATATAATAAACAAATATAATAATATTAAAATTAATAATTATTTAAATTTCTAATTCAAAAAATAATTAAGTTTTTAAAAATTTTAAAATAAAAATTTAAGAAAAATTAGATTATATATCGGTCACCCATTACTTCAACATGTAGTCTTTAATATTAGTGATTTTTATAAATATTTAGTTCATAGATGTTTTTAAAAATTTATACTGGATTAAATACTGGTTCAACCTCAGTAGAAAAAATCCTTATAAATTAACAAAAAAATTGAAAATTTTTTAATGGAATTTTGACATAGTAAAATATCCCGTGCTTAGTAATTATACGAGGCCCTTTTGTGTGCCCATTTTGGCAAAGATAGCAAAAAAATTTCTAGGGTTTCCCCAAAAGAAAAAGGAAAGCACAGATGTGATGGTTGAGAATATATATGCCAACCCGCTTATTTGATAGATCAAAGGCTCTCTCGAGAGTCTCTGATCCTCATCGTGGAACCATGGGCGAAGAAGAAGGCGAGTTTTGTTCCTGTAAGATCTCTCTCTCTGTCCATCTATCTCTTTAGATGAAATTGTTTATTAGATTTTGAATCAGTCATAGTTATGCCTCTTGTCCTCTCTCTTACTCTTAGGGAAAGATACAACGGTCTTCTGGAACATGGATGACTATGCAATCCCTGTTGGTATTGATGATCTTAGTTCTATCTACTCTATTAATTTAGAGTCCTATTTGAAATTTACCATGGCATAAATTTTTTGGGCTTATTGGACATGTTGTGACTTAACATCTAAAATATTTTAAAACAATTGTTATTATGATTTAATAATTATACCGTAAGTTATGGTTTCAAAATCTTATTATATTGTGTTTTTTTTCACCGTAAATTGTTTTAATAGTTATCTCACCATAAGTTATCCATTATGAATATTCTTAGAATATTAGCAATTATACTGATTTGTTGTTACCAAATCTAAACATCATCCTCTAGAATTTTTCGAAAAACATAAATATTATCCCTTTTTTAGGGATCTTCAACCTACAAAATCTCTATTAGAGTAGATATATAGATGCAACTACGTTGCGTTTTTCTAATCACAACAACGACAAAAACCATCATAATGTCTCCTCTCCCTGTTTCTTTGCTAAGCAAGCTAAGACCATATAAAGATACTTGGAAAGTTCATGTGAAACCTATTCATCTATGGAAACAAACCTCTAATCACGCTGGTGATTCACTTCAGATGATTCTTGTAGACGAAACAGTAAGTGAATAGTTTCAGTCTAAAAAGTAGTTATTGTCTTATATACAGTGTTTTGAGCTACTTGCCTAACTTTATCAATCTATTTTATTATTTTACAGGGAACTAAAATTCATGCAAGTTGCAAGAGTACTTTTGCACCTAAAGTACAATCCAAACTTACACTCGGTGTATGGAGATCCATTGAGGATTTCACAATGACTCCTGCCTCCGGGAAATATCGAGCAACTAGCCATACCTACAAACTTTCCTTCACAAGCAACACTACCATCAGTAATTGTGATATCAAAAATGATGATGAGTTCATCAATTTAACAACATTTGATGAAGTGTTTGGAGGAAAATTGGATACTCAATTTTTAGTTGGTAAGTTTTCAATATTATTCTCTTAAAATAGTTTGAAACCTTTCATTAAACGATTATTATGTTTCTTAATTATTCTTACTACTTTAAAGTCAAAATATTTCATTTATTTTGTAGACATAGTCGGACAAGCTATAGATGTAGGGGACATCAAAGTGGTTCAAGTCAACGGAAATGAGAGGAAAAAGTTGGAATTTCTACTCATGGGCTCAAAGTAATATTCAGTTCTTTGTTAAATCTACTCCATTAAATTAAAAACTAACCTGATATTGATATAATCCATTTTTGCAGTGAGCAAACGATACAATGTTGTTTGTGGGGCCTTTTCGCAGATCAGGTTTTCAACGCATTCAAAGACGCTGCAGGAGAAAAGGTCATCTGTTTGATCAAATTTGCAAAAATATCTGATTACAAAGGTAGTATTTATAATGCATACGTAATATAGATATTGGTTTATATGTTACTGTTTTATAATTTCAGTTTCATTTTGTAGGTGAAGTGCAAATTACCAATGCATTTGATACATCAAAAGTTATCATAAATCCAAAAGGACCTCAGTTTGATTGCTTCAAGTCTATGTACGTTTTATATATATTTTCTACAAACTTGGTACATTATAAAGTTTATAATAACTTCTCTATTATTTTTCTAATACTATTTAACCTATAATATAGGAACCAATGCACTGATCTTGCTCTCACTTCTCTGGGTGATGCAAGTGTTGTGAAAATGAAATCCAAAAAGAAAAAAGATGAATGGAACACTTTCCCAGAAAGATCAATCTCAGAAATACGAACTTCCTATGAGGTTTTTTATATCATTCAAAAATGTTTTTATCATTTGGCTGTTTACTTCTAATTATAATTAAGACAAACTAACACAAACAACCTTACCATAACAGATTGAAAAGTGTCGGGTTAAAGCGATAGTCTATGCAATTGACACCGATTGGGCTTGGTATTACTTTGGGTGTATGAGATGCAACAAAAAAGTGACAAAAATCAGAAAAAACGAGTCTTCCAAGTCCATTCAACCGGTGAAGCCTCTATGGCGTTGTGATAAATGCCGATGCAATGTGACTAACGTGGCACCAAAGTAATATATCTTATCTCTCTCTCTATATATATATTTTCATTATCAAGAAAATATAAACCTTAAATTATATATTTTGTGCTTTCTAATCTTTTTCCTTTAAAGGTACAAATTGCATCTCATCATAAAAGATGACACATATCAAATTAAGATCATGTTACTTGATGAACAAGCTGCTATAATTGTTGGACAACCTGCTGATGAGTTATTAGAAGGCTCTTTTGATGAGGTACGTTGGTTATATGTTTAGAATATAACTATTAACATTATTATGCTTTTCTACTAATCAATTAATTTATTATATTAAGATGGAAGATCCTGAAGCATTACCTGATGCATTAAAAGCTTTGGTAGGACAAACATATCCATTTGGGGTTTGTGTTAACAAAGACAATGTTGACTATGGAGCTGAGATTTATTTGATTGGTAAAACATGGACTGCTGCTCAAATTCTGAAAATAGAATTAGATCCTCAAATTCAAAAAATTGAATCAGAAGCAGACACTTCATCACACGTTAACCCATCTTCATATGATAATTCCAGCGACCAGGTTAGTTATTATATATATATATATATTGATTTATTGTCTAATTTTTCAATTTAAATTTACTTATTTGTACTAACCAATGACTTTGGCTTCATTTTATAGGTTTATTCTATTGATGTTAACAGTGACACCGGAACCGAATCGTTTTCAACACCTTTGTCAAAACGCAAAGCGGAAAATGATATTCATGACCTCACATCTACTTCGAAAACACAAAAGAGCAAGATGATCAAGTTGGAGAAGTTATCTCAAGATTAGTTTATTTGGAGAGCTAATAAGTGGGAACATATCATGTTCTCGCAATGTTTTATTAAAATGTCATTTCTTTGAGATTTTTATTTTCTGGTTTGAATAATTTTGTACTTTATCTTATGTTATTGTGGTTATTTATGGTTTTTTTTGATTAATCAATAAAATTGGGTTATTTCGACATTTTTTTGGTACTTTGAATAAATTCTTATGTTATAAAAACGTGAATATTTGTATAGATATCTATTCTATTAAATAAGTATTTACAATCTAGATACACTTAATTACATCTTTCATTTTATTGTAATATGACATCTGAAAATTTACCTGTGTATAAAATCTAAGAACAAATAGATACATATGCATATATTTAATAGAGTAGATGTTTACTCGGAAAATTCGACTCCATAATTAGTTAAATAATCAATGTACATATTTGACATTTAATATTCTACTCATATAGTATAAGTTAAGTTATTACGTTGTATTATAAATTTATACGTTGAAATCTTAAATTATTTTAAATTTTTTATAGGTATCATGTATATTTATTTGGAAATATTGCTATAATCTGTAACAGAAAGATTTAATATCTTTTAGGTTCAATTTTACCATAATTTGTTGGGATACCTGAACCTACGTTGAAATCTTAAATTATTTTAAATTTTTTTTATAGGTATCATGTATATTTATTTGGAAATATTGCTATAATCTGTAACAGAAAGATTTAATATCTTTTAGGTTCAATTTTATCATAATTTGTTGGGATACTTGAACCTTATATATAAGCTAAATTTTGTATGAGATTAACGTGAAGGTAATACGACAACTAAAAACACCAGATTCCATTTTCTATGTTTGACTGTTTTGTTCTTTTTATTGTCATTTCAGAGTATGACAGGAAGAAAACGTGAACGTGACGATGCCGTTAGAGATGCACAAACAGATTCTCAGAGTGTACCACTAACCTCTGTTTTTAGCAGAGTATTTGAAGATGTTACAAATCGAAATTTAGCATCACCATCACTGTCCGAACATGGAGTCAATGGAGGACTTGAATCTAAATTCAAACGAAGAAATTTTGTTGGTATTGATCTTAATTCTGATAAACATATACAATTTGTACTTTCATAATTTATTAGGTACTAATAAAGAAAATTATTATCATACGTACCATCACACTCAATTTCCTTTCATAATTTATCAGGTACTAATAAAGAAAATTATGATCTTGCTTCAAACACAAGATGGAGTCTATCAGGTACCTAGCCACTTATATAATACAGAAATGGCAATGCATAATGTGTTTCTCCGTGCTTTTTTTATATTGGTCATATGTTTTTTCTAATATCATCATTATAACTTTACAGCAGCACATGACTATTTTGTGGGATCATCTTCAAGTCAAGCTACATCTATTGGAGATCTCAGCAATAACAAGGAAAGTGATCTAACCAAACCATCTCTCCAAGAAGAACATTACGATACTGATGATTTTGATCTGAGTTGTTCAGAATATGAAAACTCATCCCAAGGTAAATATATATTTGATTATTATCTTTGTTACAAATTAAGTTTAAACTAATTATTTATTTTTCTGAAGGCACAATAGAAGATGATGATTGTCTGGAAGTTGATTCAGTTACTCACAAAGATGATTTCGTTTCTGATCCAATTCAGCCAGTGGAGTTAAACAACAAATCTAAGCAGACTGCTCAGAAGTATTCTGATCGTGTTATGTCAGTAGCAGCTCTATTTAAGGAAGCTTTCTCATGCTCTGAGTTTAAAAGTAGCAGACGAAAACATACAGAATTTGGTAAGATGATAGAAAGATAAAATATTTATATTAAAGACATGACTAACATTATCCTCATATAGACTATGTAGATGAAGGAGATCCAACATATTCTTGTGACTACTGTGGAGCTATCATGTGGTTTGGTGAACGCATAAACAAGACCAAATATACCAAGAAACCTACATTCACACTGTGTTGTATGCAAGGTCAAGTTCAATTGCCACTTTTAAAAAAGCCCCCAGATGTTCTTGAAAAGCTTTTAACTGGAGATGATCCTCTGAGTAAGAATTTTCAGAAAAATATCAGAGCATACAATATGGCATTTTCTTTTACATCACTTGGTGGTAAAGTCGAAAATTCATGCAAGAAAGGGAAAGGGCCAAGTATGTTCCAGCTTCAAGGGGAAAACTATCATCTAATGGGCAGTTTAACACCAAACCAAGGGGAGAAAGCTAAATTTGGACAACTTTATATTGTGGACACTGAAAATGAGACTGAAAACAGATCTAATGCTCTAAGGTAAGGTTACATTTTATACAATTTGATAATTTTTAAGGCCTTTGATTGATGATATTTAAAGAATCTATATTGTTTATTGATTGCAGTAACGGAAAAAACGCTCGGAAAATATCTAAAAAGGATGGTTTGAAGCCCAAAGTCATTGAAGCTTTGATCCAAATGTTAAATGCTGTCAATCCATATGTTAAGCAATTTAGATCAGCTAGAGAGAGATTTGATATGAATCCTGATGATACTTTTCATATGAGAATTGTCAGTGATCGTGTTAAGGATGGTAGAACATATAACACACCTACAACTTCTGAAGTTGCAGCATTGATTCCTGGGGATTTTCAGTTAGGAATGGATCAAAGAGATATTGTTTTACAGCATAAATCAGGAAAACTTGCAAGGATTGATGAAATTCATATTGCATATCTTGCTTTACAGTATCCTCTAATCTTTGTATATGGTGAGGATGGTTTTAGAATTGGGATTAAGAAAGGAGTAACTGAAGCTACAAAAAAGCTGAAAAAGAAAAACATTAGTATGAGACAGTTTTACGCTTTTCGTATTCAGGAACGAAAAGATGAGTCTAATGTTCTCCTCTATTCAAGGCGCCTATTTCAGCAGTTTCTGGTTGATGGTTATACTACAATAGAATCAAACAGACTGCGATTTTTGAGGCTTAACCAGTCATGTCTCCGTTCAGATAGTTATGATTCAATTAAAGAGTCTGAAAATGCAGGTAACATTGATATGAACGAACAAGGACAACAGTTTGTGATACCTGCTACTTTTACAGGTGGTCCTAGATATATGAGGAACAACTATTTGGATGCCATGGCTATTTGTAGGCACTTTGGATTTCCTGATCTTTTCATAACATTTACATGCAATCCAAAATGGCCAGAAATTACAAGATATCTACAGAAACGTGGTTTGAAGTCAGATGACAGACCGGATATTATATGTAGGATCTTCAAGCTGAAACTTGATTCTTTGATGAATAATTTAACCAAGAAGAACATATTGGGAAAGACTGTTTCATGTAAGTTTTTTTGGCTTTAAGAGTTTATTTATGTTTTTAACATTCTTATTGTTAAGCAGATTACTAAGATTTGATTACTTTGTTTTTTTTTTTAAATTTCAGCCATGTATACTATCGAGTTTCAAAAAAGGGGATTGCCACATGCTCATATTCTCCTTTTTATGCATCCTTCTTCCAAATTTTCAACTACTGATGACATTGACAAGATCATCACAGCTGAGATTCCAGATAAAAAAGAAGATCCTGATCTTTATAATGTCATTAAGGATACAATGATTCATGATCCATGTGGAGCTGCTAATATGAATTCTCCATGTATGGAAAACAAGAAATGTTCTAAGTTATTTCCTAAACCATACACTTCAGAGACTTCTATTAACAAAGATGGGTTTCCGGTTTACAAGAGACGTGAGCAAGCTGATCGTTATGTTGAGAAGAATGGCATCAAATGCGAGAACAGATGGGTTATCCCTTATAACAAGAAACTCTCTCTTCGTTACAGAGCTCACATTAATGTGGAATGGTGTAACCAGGCTGGTTCAATAAAGTACTTATTTAAGTACATCAATAAAGGAGCCGATCGTGTTACTGTTGCAGTGGAACCACCAAATAGTGTACACGCAAACGTTGGGCAAGGAGGTGTACAAGGAGGTCTGCGAGATGGTGGGCAAGGAAGTGGGGAGAAAAAAAGGAATGAGATAAAAGACTTCTTTGACTGCAGGTGAATTTCCAAACTTCTCAGATTCACTTTTATATTTATTATGGTATAATAACCTGGCAGTTTATGATATTGTGCTGACATGAATGCAACATTTAATCTCTAATAAGTTTTTTATTGATTCAATAGATATGTATCAGCTTGTGAAGGAGCTTGGAGAATATTCAAATTTCCTATTCATTATCGTTCAACCTCTGTTGAGAAGCTAAGTTTCCATATACCTGGCAAGCAACAAATTTTTTTCAGAGGCAAGGACAAGATGGAGGCTGTTATTACTCGGAAACTCATTGAGAATACGATGTTTTTGGCCTGGTTCGAGTTGAATAAAGTTGATTCATTTGCTAGAACTCTCACTTACATTCAAATACCAAACTACTACACTTATAACAAGAGCCAAAAGAAGTTCAACAGAAGAAAACAAGGATTTAGTGTTGGAAGAATCAATTACGCTCCACGCAAGCAAGAAGATGCATATTTTATGCGAGTTTTATTGAACGTTGTCAAAGGTCCTACTTCGTATGATGACATTAAGACTTACAACAATGTCACTCACAAGAGCTACAAAGATGCATGTTATGCCCGTGGATTGTTGGATGATGACCAGGAGTATATTGATGATTTAGTAAGGCAGAGTTTTGAGAATAGTGGTAGCTATCTACGTCAACACTTTGTTATAATGCTTCTTTCTCTCAGTTTATCTCAACCTGATGTTGTATGGGAGAAAACTTGGGAATTGTTATCAGAAGACATTGAGTATAATATGAGACGTTATTTTAATCGGCCAGGTATGATGTTTGTTTATATTGTTTATTGTTTGGTATTAGGAAAGCTAATTGAAATTGACTACTGAATATTTTTTTTCATTGATTTATTTGTACACAGGTCTAATGTTGAGTGATGATGATAAAAAGCAATATGCTCTGGAAGATATAGACAAGCGTTTGAAAAGGAACGGTAGTTCTTTATCATCTTTTACTTCAATGCCAAAGCTACGTAGTGATCATGTCTCTAAGCGTAATTCAAATGTCTTGATCATTGATGAGCGTAGCTATAATCGCGATGAATTGCTAGCAAGCCATGATCAAGATTTTCCAAAAATGACTGATGAGCAGAAGGAAATTTATAATGAGATTATGAGTGCTGTTATAGAAGACAAAGGTGGAGTATATTTTGTCTATGGATTTGGTGGCACTGGTAAAACATTTCTTTGGAGATTACTATCTTCTGCCATTAGATCTAAAGGAGATATTGTTCTTAATGTTGCATCTAGCGGAATTGCTTCTCTATTGCTACATGGTGGTAGGACAGCACATTCAAGGTTTGGAATTCCTATAAATCCTAATGAGTTTATGACATGTTCAATGGTTCATGGAAGTGATCAAGCCAATTTGGTAAAGGAAGCCTCTCTTATCATATGGGATGAAGCACCAATGATGAGCAAACATTGTTTTGAATCATTGGATAGAAGCTTAAATGATTTAGTAAAGAATGAAAGAAACAAGCCGTTTGGTGGAAAGGTTGTTGTTTTTGGAGGTGATTTCAGACAAATACTTCCTGTAATACATGGAGCTGGTCGGGCAGAAATTGTGTTGGCTGCACTTAATTCGTCATATCTCTGGGAACATTGTAAGGTTCTAAAACTTACACAGAACATGCGGCTTTGCTCTAATGGTTTAAAAATTGAAGAGGAGAAGGATCTTAGGGAATTTTCTCAGTGGATATTAGATGTTGGAGATGGGAAAATTGCACAGCCAAATGACGGTGAAGCTCTAATCGATATACCTGAAGAGTTTCTCATTATAAATTCAATGGATCCAATCGCAGATATAAGTCATGAAGTGTATGGAAATTCATCTTCATTGCAAGAGGCTAAGGATCCAAAGTTTTTTCAAGAGCGAGCAATCCTATGTCCAACAAACGAAGATGTCAATTTGATTAACGAGCATATGTTAGATAAACTTGATGGTTAGCACTAAGATTCCTTCTTTCACGTTATTTCTATTTTAATAATACTAATTTAATATATTTTGTTGTTTTTTCAGGTGAAGAGAGGATCTATAAAAGTTGTGATAGTATAGACCCTTCAGACAAAAAGTCTGTCAACAATGAAGGACTTAGTACTGATTTCCTGAACAGTATTAAAGCTTCTGGTTTACCTAATCATAGCCTAAGATTGAAGGTTGGTTGTCCTGTGATGTTGCTAAGAAATATAGATCATACAGAAGGGTTGATGAATGGAACCAGACTTCAGATTACCCAGCTGATGGATTTTATGATTGAAGCGAGAGTTTTAACTGGAACAAAGGTTGGTGAGAAAGTGTTCATATCTAGGTTATTGATTCAACCATCAGATAAAAGACTCCCATTCAAGATGCGGCGAAGACAATTACCACTGGCTGTGGCATTTGCCATTACCATCAACAAAAGTCAAGGACAATCTCTTTCAGAAGTTGGACTCTTTCTTCCTAGACCAGTATTCTCACACGGACAACTCTATGTCGCTATTTCTAGAGTAACGTCAAAAAAAGGATTGAAAGTGCTAATTGTTGACAAAGATGGTAAGCCTCAACGCAAGACAATGAATGTTGTTTTTAAAGAAGTCTTCAACAACCTTGAATAGTTTCAGGTTTGATTACATTGTTTTATCTATCTTCTGTTTTTTTATTTATTTCTATTTTGTTTTGAAACTTTGGAATTTTTTTAATGTTTTCTACGTTAATCTACTTATGAAAGTTTGAATGAATAAGTTTTAGCTTACTAGAGCATTCATAATTTTACATATTACAAATTTTGTTTATGTATGTGCTACTATTAAATTAATGTCTGAATGTTAAATCAATTATGAAGTAAACAAAGAAGATTCTTTCAAACCAAAACCAAATATAACACAATCACAACAATTTTATTACTTAAGGAATTGTTGTTCAATCCTAAACCCTTTATATCTAAGTTATTCTAAATTTCGTTTTTAATTACTAATTAATGAATATCTACTCTTTAAAAAAATTGAGGTTAAGTCGTACTAACCCTTTTAAATTTGAGTTCCTTTGTTGAGAATAAGCAGTTGTGGAAGTTGTTGACCATCATATTGGATGATATGATACCTGATAAACATAAAAATGAAATGGTTATTAAATGTCCATAACTTGAATCCAAATGATTGTACAAAATAGAATTATCATGTAAGACTCATTTTATAATATAAGTTGCTGCCAAGTAAGTACAGAGTGCTCATCGCTATCATCTGAATCAGATGCAGAGTAAAGAGGGTTTGATTTACTGAATTTAGTAGACTTTACTTCAGACTTTTTTTTTGTTCAACTCTTCACTGCAGTTTACAACAATAAATATAACTAATATATTAGCTGAACATTAAAGCTCAATATTGATTCGAGCAAGTATGACCATCATAAATTATCTTTTTTTCTGAGTTCGAATCACAAATCAATAGCATTACACAAATAATTACAGAGTAATAAAATCTGTTCGCAAGAATTGTAAACAACCGTAATCAAAATGTAAAAATTAATAGATTAGCTTATTTTTATTTATTGATGTCTTACCTTTTTGTTGTTTAGGTTTGGTTATTGAGTAGATCAATTGAAGTTTGCCTCTTCTTTGTCCTCATATGTAACTCGAGAACATATATGTGTCATCTTGATTAAGAGACTGGGTAGATATATAACATGCAAGACCTTTAGATCGGTCTTTTAGATTTGCATGTCTCAATCTTTGAAATAGTCGGCCGATATACATTGATTGGACCATTATTTCTGTAGATTGAGAGGAAAGAAAACGATATTAGAGATCAAACATAAAAAATATCTGAGAATCAATGAAGCTCAAACAAGATAAAGAGATTTATATAAATCTGGACCTTATTATATATGCTTATTTTGTCCTGAGAAAATCATATAAAACAGATGATAGTGTTTGAATGGAGGAGCTGTTCTTTACTTAACAAGATTCTTAGATCTCTTTGTGATTTGAAAGGCGAAAGAATGTCTATACATATAACATCACCGACAAAAAAGAGAGAAGACACAAATCTTTAATAACGACAGCTAACTTACACAATTTTTTTCCCAGACTAAACAGTTATTTAATGGGCTTAGGTATATTTTTTCAAAATTCTAGCCCATGGAAGTTATTGTATTTTCGGTCCAATTTATTTCCTTTTAAAAATCTAATATAATAATTCAATATTTAATTGTTTTCAAGTTATATTATCTGAAATAAAAAATTAAATATTTAATTACATAAATATTATTTATATAATTAAGTGATTTTGCAATTGATTTTTCATATTTTTGCATACACCAAAACGAAATTATTTTGCAAATAGTGTATCAATATTTTAAAAAATATTTAGAATATTATACCAATGTACTATTATTAAATGAAAATTTTGGTTCTTTTCACATAGTTCATACTAAAATTTAGGTTTGTAATTTAAGTATACAAATTTGGTCTTTTATATATTCCCAAACAAAATTTATACAAAAACAACTATATTGTAAACTTAAATAAAAAAAAATATAGATATTTTATATGACAACATAAAATAAATATGATAAAATAATATGTCATTTAAAAATATAAACATTTATTACAAAAAATAAAATATTGTCCGCGCGAGCGCGCGGGTTAGAATCTAGTTCGTATTAATATCGAAGAAGCTCTTCATCAATTTGGCTTTCATGGTTATAAAGATATCAATGTGCATTGTAAGCGACTCGAGTTGGACATAGAAGAGGAGTTGAGCGATGCCGAAATCTCTTACTTACCCATAGGTAACACTACTTTCTTTGTAATCGTTTCTACTTATTATTGCGTAACTGGACTTGAGTTGTTTCTTAGGTACATGGACTTACATGACTTCTGTTGACAAAGTGACTACTCTGGATATGACTACTCTGTTGGTTCAATTCGCATTGACTACGCTGAATATGAATTTTGCTGTAATCGCAAAACCAAAAGGGGAATTAGTTAGGGTTCTCAAGTGTTTGGCATCGAGGGGTCACACTGTCCTCCTAATAGATCCACCTGATGATGAATGTAGCTTTAGTGTAGAGTCTCTGCTTGGTTATGCACATCTTGTTTTAGGTGGTGATAGTGATTGCCCGGTCCAAGAAGAAGAAGAAGAAGACCCCTCTGATGTTGAAGAAGACCCCTCTGATGTTGAAGAAGACCCCTCTGATGTTGAAGAAGATCTCTCCCAGGGTGAAGAAGAGTGCAATGAAGACCCCTCTGATGTTGAAGAAGACTTCTCTGATGTTGAAGAAGAAGACCCCTCCGATGTTGAAGAAGAAGATCCCTACAAGATATTAGATTTTGTCGGTAAGACCATCCCAGATTGTTTGTTTTAGATTTCATCTGTAGATAGTATTAATACTATTTAAACCTCTTCTCTTTTTTTTTTTTTTGCATGGATCAGAGCCTATCAGAGCAGTCAAAGGGGCTTTTATTACACCAGTCTTCTGGGATGCCGAGGATTGCCCATTCCCTCTTGATTCCACTCCTGATGAGATCTACCACTCTATAGCAGCAACTCTTGTGGAAATGGGGTTCACTGATGTGATTACTATCTGGGCTTATCTTGATGATGACAAGAAAGGGTCTTGGAGGGATGCCTTACTGGGCCACAAGACGTGGACCTCCAGAATCTACTTTCTTCCCGGAGGTGATAACGACTCTAGACGTATTAGAATGGCAAATGACATTCTTTTTTTGGCAAGGGGCTCTCCTTCCAAACCATTTCAAAGAACTTTGCTCCTAGTCTCAGATCAATTGACCAGTACTACAATGAGCAGCTTTACCATTTACATTTGGATATTATCTTCGTATTTCCAACTCAGGACATCAATAAACCAGAAAGCCCTGAATGGCCACGATTGCTAATAGATGAAGGACATCACCGTTTTGCTGCTAAAACATGGCAAATCTCTGTTGAATCTTGGCCACAAGAATTGCTAAAAGAGATAGGAGCAATCTCTCTTGCTGATGAAACAAGCGAAACAACGAAGCTTCCAACTTGTGATGATACAAGCCAAAGCTCTGAGGGGTCGGGACTAGCTGGCTTATGTTCGTAGCTCCGTTTGGTTTCTACTTGTTTATTTCTAACTCTGTTATGGTTTGACTTTCATGAACAAAAGATCACCAAATGACATTCTTTTTTTCCAACAGACGTAACAGTGGTATGTGTCTCTGATAGTGTCAATGAATAAATTTGTCCCCAGTGGTTTCTTGTTATATGTCGAGATGTGCAGATTGATCCTAGTCGCTGCATTCCGTTCATGAGTTCATTACGTGGAACCTCCTCCATAAACATTATCTACGTACCTATTTGATGTTTCTGTGTGTGTGCGGTATAACAAACTTTTAAAGTGTAGGATAATAAAGTTTTAACAAATTTTATACAAATAAAAATATTTTATTTTGATTGAATATTGGATGTTACATTAATATTAAATATATATGCCTAAAATAACGACTTTTCGTTATTTAAATATTTCTATTTTTTTCTAATTAGTTAATCAGATTTATTTTAAATAGGTATGCTTTAAGGTTATTTAAATAAATTTAAATAATATTTTTAATAAAAAAATGTTCCAATGAATTAGTGTTTGATAAAATAGTGTGATGATCGAAGATAATTTAAAGAAAAATTTGTTTCCTTAATCCATTTGAGTTTTATGTTACACACTAAATAAAAAAATAAGTGAGAAAATGTGATTTGTGATTTAACAAAATTATGAGAGGAATTGATTAAACTACCATTTTTCTAAAACATTTTTTCATGTTTACCTTAACAAAAATTATCTTTATATTAAAAAGATAAATCTTACTATATTTTAATTGAAAAGTCACTTAAGTGTCTTTTGCTTATATGTCGTTAATAGGTTAAATTTTTTTAAATTATTATAATTTAATTGGTTGTTGACTTTTATTAGTTATTTATTTTAATGATATCTAAAAATAAAAGGTAACTCAAACAAATTACCAAATAACACAAGTGATATGACAAATAATGATTTATGCTAACTAATTGTAGAATTAGAAAAGAATATATATATGTTTTATCAGTTTATTTATTTATATCAATTATTTATATATAATTAAATAAATTACTTTAACATTGTTTATAGAAATAATTTAATAATTATATATATTCTTATATACAAGAATTAGTTTTGTAGGTAAAGAAACTATTAGAAATTTTATGTTTTTTTAAAACTCATACAAAAACATTTACAAAAAATATTCATGATAAAAAGCATCTGATCATTGTATTGGCCATATTGGAGCTACACAAAAAATACTTTTTTCTCTCTTAAAAGCTAGAGTATTTTTGGTTTTTTCACGTGCTAAAATAAAATATAAAATAATTCTACAACTAATTATATGAATTAATTATAATATTGATTTTCTGTAAAAGAAAAGTTTTTTAATGACTAAAGTTTATGTTGTTGAACTATTTTAAATCTCAAAAATCTTTTAAAAATATATACTGAAATTTTTGATAATTTAACTATTTGAAGTTAAAAATTTAAATTTTAAAACTTTTAATTATTATTCAGTGTAAACATAATATATATTTCTTTTTATAATATAATTATCAGCAAAATTTGAGCAAAAACCTAGAGAAGAAGGAAAAGGAGACGCAATAGTATTCAGAAAAGCAAGTGCAACGAAGAACTTGACGGCGTCGTTTTGTTTTATCTCCGACATCAAAATCTTATCCGTTGCAAAGCTACGGAGAGAGAGGAAAGGCCTTGGAAAAAAACACCATACCATTTTTACTTTTTCAAAAAGCAACTACGTGTAGTTTTCGCGTCGTCAGAACGGTAGGCAGTGTAAGGGGCCTTGAGGGTCACAAAATTGGAATAACTCTAGCGTCACATGCGGTTATTTATAAGCTGCGTACGTGGTGAATTACGAGAAGGTTACTAGTGTGTTACTTTCGTCATTGTTGTGTATCGTTAGCATCTCTCCTTACACACCCACTCTCCCTGAGCTTGCTCTCATGGCGGGTTCATAAATATATACAAAGAGCTCTAACACATTGCAAACGATTTTTCGTCATACTCCATAGAAGCGACGAGTCGATTCTCTGTGTCGTGGTTGGAGTAGCTGAAAAAAATAATATATATTTCTTTTTATAATATAATTATCAGCAAAATTCGAGCAAACACCTAGAGAAACAAAATTGATATTGTACTAGTTTATTTTTGTGTTGAAATATAATTCTTTATATATTAATAAACCGATGTTCAACCCAAAAATAAATTACAACAACAAACAGAGCAATTGAATAAAAATCGTACAACCATAACCAAGAGCTTCAACTCCGTAAGGCGACACAGTCGGATTGTACGAAGCGCTCATGACCAGACTTCGTATTCACCCTTGATTTTGTTAATCCGGGTAAGGAGCAGTGCTCCGTTTCGCCTCCAAAGTCGTTGTTGTTGTTCTCTGAAGCACACATTGGCGCGAGACGTAGGATCGAGGAATCATACCTGATGAGGTCTGGATCCAGATAGAAACAGGCTGAAAAGGCTGCTGCTTTGTTGATGATGATAGAGGACCTGCAAGGAAAGAACAGGCTACGCCCTAATGAGGAAGAGCAACCGAACGCCTCACACTGGGATGAGCGGAAACCTAAAAACGCTGTCACGAAGAGAAGACCCAAGAAGCTCCAAAACCTCCTCACGCAATCCTTTTGTAAGAACTAAAGCAAGGTTCTTTCCAAACGCCAGGGAGAAGACACGCGTGACAGACAGATCCAACACAAATTTTAACGAACCATAACTCAATGACCCTAGCACCGAGAGAGCGCAATTCCGGAGAGGGGTCATCAACAACAAAACATAACCGGAGCATAAAAAGAACGAGGAAGCAAGACTGTTCAACCGGCGCCTGGGCACCAAACAACTCTACGCGCCGGTGAGAAGACAGTGAGCGACATGCGCCGTCGGGAAACGCCGACTGACACCGCCATAGGCGAAAACACCGACGCCCTTCATGAAGGGCACCACCTCAAAGACCGTCCTTGAGAGCCAGAGGAAGGGCTCCTCCTACCCCGAGACACCAAGTAGGAGGAAGGATGTTGCGGCCATCAAACCCAGCAGCTCGTCCCAGAATACTTCACCAACTTCGCATACCAAACCAGTGTAAGAGGTTCCAGCGACATGGGTTCAGTCCAATCAATTGACTCATCAAGCGACACCCTAAACGCTGACCCCGACCTTTTTCCTGATGCTCAGATCCTCACCTTGACACCAGAGATAGTCGGTTTCAGGAATCACCGGCTCCGGGCCCATAACATAGAGCTAAAATCCACCGACGACTCTAGGATTTTTCGGCATATTGGAAGAGGGCAAAGGGAAAAGGAGAGGCAAAGAGGAAAACGAGATATATAAGAGGAGAAACCAGCGACAGTGGGGCTAGCAACCAACGCCGGAGAAGCGCTTCAGATTGTCTTTCTTTTGTGAAAAGCTCGAAATGCTCTGTTTTGTTTATGTATAGTTCTGTTACCCTAATCGCTCTATCTCCAGAGAAGAAGGAAGAGGAGGCGCAGTAGTATTGAGAAAGCAGTGGCGATGAGAAACTTTGACGGCGTCGTTTTGTTTATCTCCGACATCAAAATCTTATCGATGCATAGCTATGCAGAGAGAGAGGCAACGGCGTTTGAAAAAAACACCATACCGTTTTTACTTTTTCAAAAAGCAACTACGTGTAGTTTTCGCTGTCGTCAGAACGGTAGGCAGTGTAAGGGGCCTTGAGGGTCACGAAATTGGAATTACTCTAGCATCACAGTGCGGTTATTTCATAAGCTGCGTACGTGGTGAATTATGAGAGGGTTACTAGTGTGTTACTTTTATCACTGTTGTGTATCGTTAGCATTTCTCCTTACACACTCTCTCTCCCTGAGCTTTCTCTCATGGGGGGTTAATAAATATTATACAGAGAGCTCTAACACATTACAAACGATTTTTCGTCATACGGCTCCAAAAGCGACGAGTCGGAATTCTCTGTGTCGTGGTTGAGTAGACTGAGAAACATAATATTTATTTCGTATAATATGATTATCAACGGCAAAATTCGAGCAAACACCTAAGACAAAAGGCTGATATCTGCACTAGTTTCTTTTTTGTTCCAATATATAATTCTTATATATTAATAAACGATGTTCATCCCAAAAGAAATTACAGACTAACAAGACAGAACAATTGAAATTGAATAACAATTAGTACAACATAACCAAGAGCTTCAACTCGCCAGCGACACAGTCAGTATGTGTACGAATCGCTCCTGACCAGACTTCGTATCACCCTTGATTTTGTCATACGGGTAAGTGCAGTGCTCCATTTCGCCTCCAAAGTCGTTGTTGTTGTTCTCTGAAGCGCACCATTGGCGCGAGACATAGGATCGCGGAATCTACCTGATGAGGTGTGATCCAGACAGAAACGGGTTGAAAAGGCTGCTGCTTTGTTGATGATGATAGGGGACCTCCAAGGAAAGGACAGGCTACGCCCTGACGATGAAGAGCAACCGAACGCATCACACTGGGATGAGCGGAAACCTAAAAAACTCTGTCACGAATAGAAGACCCAAGAAGCTCCAAAACCTCCTCACGCAATCCTTTTGTAAGAAACTAGAGTAAGGTTTTTTCCAAACGCGAGGGAGAAGACACGGGTGACAAACGATCCAACACAAATTTTAACGAACCGGAACTCAATGACCCTAGCATTAAAGAAGTCTATTTACACATTTATGAAATTATTTATTTTTGTTTGAAAAAATAAAATTGAATAAGAATTTTTTGAAAAAATGTTTTAAATTTTCTTGTTCCGAGTATATAATATTTCTTTATTAAGATTACTTACACATTTATGAAAAACTTCTTAACTATGCGTACAAGTTACATTAAAGAAGTCTGTTTACACATTTATTGAAATATTTTATTTTTTTGTTTGAAAAATAAAACTGAAAAAGAAATTTTTAAAAAAATGTTTTAAATTTTCTTGTTTCCGAGTATATAATATTGTCTTTATTAAGATTACTTACACATTTATGAAAAACTTCTTAAATATGCGTAAAGTTACATTAAAGGAAGTATATTGGACACATTTATGAATTTTTTTGTTTGTTTGAAAAATAAAACTGAAAAAAGAACTTTTTTGAAAAATGTTTAAAATTTTCTTGTTTGTGAGTATATAATATTTCTTATTTTATATATTTAACAAATAATTAATTAAAAATCACAAAATATTGAGTATAATTGTTCTTTGACAATTGGATGTTATTTTTGAAAAAACAACTAAAAAGAGGCTATTTAGAAGATTCACCCATATAAAATATGTTTAAAAATAACATATTTAAACATATTTTATATTCAATTGATCTTTGCAAAAAAAGAAAACTATTATCTACTTGTGACTTATAAATTTTAGTTAATAATACTAAATGATGACTTAATAGTTTAGTTCCTATTAGATTCTAAATGAAATTTGAAAAAGTCATGTACAGTAATATTAAAAAAAGATTATTACTGTGTAATACTATTCTATAGTTTAAAAAATATATTAAAAATCTATAGTTACATGTTGTAAGGGTATTTTTAATACATTCAGTAACATCCATAAATTCAATAGTTATAATATAAATTTTGTATTGTTAATTTGTTATTATTTAATTTTAAAATTAATCCCCAAAAAATTGATATAATAAATTATTGATACATTTTATAATATATAACAATATATTACGCGATACAGTAACAAAATATATAGTTTAAACAGTAAACTAGTAAGAGAAAAACTGCTAATCTTTTGTTTATGAAATTTTATTTATATATTGCAAAAGCAAACATCTGCGCGGAAGATGCGCGGGATCAAAATAGACCAAATAAACCCATACGAGGCCTTTTTGTGGGCCCATATTGGCCGAAACACTTTTTAGGGTTTCCCCAAAAGAAAAAGGAAAGGCACAGATGTGACGGTTGAGAATATGCCAACACGCTATTTGGGTTTAAAAACATGGGAGGCTGAGGTTAAGAGATAGATCAAAGGCTCTCGAGAGAGTCTCCGATCCTCATCGTGGAACCATGGGCTAAGAAGGCGAGTTTTGTTCCTGTAAGATCTCTCTCTGTCCATCATCTCTTAGATGAAATTGTTTGTTAGATTTTTGAATCAGTCATAGTTATGCCTCTTGTCCTCTCTCTTACTCTTAGGGAAAATTACAACGGTCTTCTGGAACATGGATGACTATGCAATCCCTGTTGGTATCGATGATCTTGGTTCTATTCGTATTAATATCAAAGAAGCTCTTCATCAATTTGGCTTTCATGGTCATAAGGATATCCGTGTGCATTGTAAGCGACTCGAGTTGGATATAAAAAAGGAGTTGAGCAGTGCCAAAATATTTTACTTACCCACAGGTAACACTACTTTCTTTGTCATCGTTTCTACTTATTATTACGTAACTGGAGTTGAGTTGTTTCTCTCTTTGTATAGGTACAAGGACTTACATGACTTCTGTTACTCTGGATATGACTACTATTTTGATTCAATACGCATTGGGTACTGAGGATATGAATTTTGCTGTAATCGCAAAACCAAAAGGGGAATTAGCTAGGGTTCTCAAGTGTTTGGCATCGAGGGGTCACACAATTCTCCTAATAGATCCACCTGATGATGAATGTAGCTTTAGTGTAGAGTCTCTGCTTGGTTATGGACATCTTGTTTTAGGTGGTGCTAGTGATTTCATGGTCCAAGAAGAAGAAGAAGAAGAAGAAGAAGAAGACCCCTCTAATGTTGAAAGAATACCCCTTTTCTGTTGAAGAAGACCCCTTTGCTGTTGAAGAATACTTCTCTGATGTTGAAGAAGACCTCTACCCCTACCCCTACACCTCTGATGTTGATGTTGAAGAAGAAGATCCCTACAAGATCTTAGATTTTGTCGGTAAGACCATCCCAGATTGTTTGTTTAGATTTCATCTTTCTCAATAGTATTTAAACCTCTTCTCTTTTTTTTTTTTGCATGGATCAGAGCCTATTCAGACCAGTCAAAAGGGATTTTATTACACCAGTCTTCTGGGATGCCGAGGATTGCCCATTCCCTCTTGGTTCCACTCCTGATGAGATCTACCACTCTATAGCATCAACTCTTGAAGAAATGGGGTTCACTGATGTGATTACTATCTGGGCTTATCTTGATGATGACAAGAAAGGGTCTTGGAGGGATGCCTTACTGGGCCACAAGACGTGGACCTCCAGAATCTACTTTCTTCCCGGAGGTGATAACGACTCGAGACGTGTTAGAATGGCAAATGACATTTTTTTTTGGCAAATGGCTCTCCTATCGAACCATTTCAAAGAACTTTGCTCCTAGTCTCAGATCAATTCAAAGGTGACCAGTACTACAACGAGAAGCTTTACCATTTACATTTGGATATTATCTTCGTATTTCCGACTCAGGACATCAATAAACCAGAAAGCCCTGAATGGCCACGATTGCTAATAGATGAAGGACATCACCGTTTTGCTGCTAAAACATGGCAAATCTCTGTTGAACCTTGGCCAGAAGAATTGCTAAAAGAGATGGGAGCAATCTGTGTTGCTGATGAAACAAGCCAAACAACCGAGAAGCTTCCAACTTGTGATGATACACCCCAAAAGCTCTGAGGGGTCGTGATGGCAACAAGAATTAGTTTTGTAGGTAAGGAAATTATTAGAATTTTTTTATGTTTTTTTAAACTCTACAAAAAAATTTACAAAATAATTTCATGATAAAAAAGCATCTGATCATTGTATTGGTCATAATGAGCTACACAAAAAAATATTTTTTTTCTCCTTGAAAGCTAGGATTTAGTTTTTAAAGCTATATTAGATAAACTTAGTTTATTGTTTAATTAATTGAATTATATATAAAAATCATTCTGGGCTTGATATTAGTTATTGGATTAAACACAGTTTAACATATACGTAAATGCAATGGATACTTATAATATATAACTAAAAAATGTACCGAATTAATATAAATATTAGACAAATTCCATAAATAATAGGAACAATAGAATATTTCAAGAAAGCTAATAAATTACCTAACTTTTTCAATGTAATTTTTACTAGGTAATAATAGTAAATTGAAAACTTCAAAAAAAATTGTATTTATTGAAATTTTATTGGTTAAAAGTTATGGGAAAGTAAATCACAAAAAAAATATACTAATATTAAGATTTAATATGTTTTACTAATATGTGTGAAAAATCTAAAACATATAACATTTTGAAATACAAAAAAAATCATCTAAACATTGTTTGTAAAATAATTTGCATAAGTGTGTGATCATCGTATTTAATGCCATTGAACATATGGATACCTTCTTTCCCGAAAGTTTTCTTGTCTTACCGGAAGAGTAGAGGGGTCTCCGTGCTAGCTGTTTGTTAGCATTAATCATCTTCTATGTTTAATATATGCATGTTGCTTGCTATGTTTCTTCTATTCTCATTTATCTTTCACGAGAATCCAAAAATGATTTTTTTTTTCTTTTTGTTGGCATATGCAGTTCTTTTGTGATCATCAATCTATTAATTTAAAGGAAAATTGATTTAATAACCAAAAACAAACATAACTGACAATGGGTTGTATATACTTCCTCCGTTTCATTATAAGTGTCACTTTGACATTTTTCACCGAGATTAAAAACATTGTATAATAGACTAATATACCCTTATTTAATATATAACTAGTTAAATGAAAATTATTTAAATAAGAATCTAATGATTATTCAAAAAGGTAAAAGATGAATTTAATGTATAAAATTGCATTGGAATTGTAGAATGTCACTTATTTTTAAAACAAAAAATAAACTTAAAATGAAACTTAATACTCCTTCCGTTTCATATTAAGTGTCGTTTTAGAGAAGTTTTTTTGTTAAAAAATAAGTGTCGTTTTCGATTTTTCGATGCAAAATTTATTAAGTTTATGTTGAAGTTTATTTTTCTATTGGTTGAAATATGGTTAGATGTATAGGTAATTGTGTTTTATATAGAAAATATGCAAAATTGATTATTTTCTTAATCCGTGTGCAAAAATCTAAAGCGACACTTATAATGAAAAAAAAGGAGTATGAAACAGATGAAATATATTAGATGCAGTTATTTTGTAGTCAACCTGCCGATAGCAAATTTCAAAAAAGAAATACATTTTAAATATCTACTGAAAGATCATAAGAAACTTAGTTTGTAAATACCTTGGCATCTAGATCGACACTCATCAATTGGGCTCCTTTTTTTACATTCCTAGCCGCCCAAAAAACAGAGTAGTCTCGTCTGAACCAACTCCTTACATCAACCTGCCTTTAGCTCGAAGAAATTAAGTTGGGAAATTGTCATTATGAAAAAGATTGCCTGAGAGTAAGGGAAGATGATTCGGAGAAAGTATAGCAAGTGAGAAGGTATATATATACACAATGGGATAAGGTTAAGAATAACGAATTGAAGGCACAATGAAAGCAGAAAGAAGACCAAAAGATGTCAAGTTTTCTTATGTTTAATTTTACATACGATGGAACTGAACTTGTTTTCTTATGACCACTGCATTACATCTTGTAGGCGATCTGGGACTTGTTTCCATACATCCATAATATGATTATTCATCACCTCTCTCGCAGCTTTCACCTAAACACGTATCAAAATATTGAAACTTGTGATGATGCTTAACTGGGCAAACAAACTACGTTCAGACACAAAACAAGACCTTGTCGTATTTCTGGCTTTAGAAGATGTTCAAAGACTTGGATTTGTACTCTCCAAAGTCATTTATTTCCACCGTAGCTAACCTCCACATTCAACGACTGCTTGATATTATATATTTTTATTGATAATTTTTTTATATGTTTGAATATTATATATTTTTTGTCATTTACCAATATTAAATATTGGATTAATATGATATTTTAAAACATTTTTTTTTAGTTTCTAATGTTTGGAACCGTCAATTGCAATAGCTGTTTTTAATACATTTATCTATTTATATAATTTACATTGGTATTATAAATTATATAAAAGAGGAATATCATAAAGTAATACTAGAAAAAAGATTTTATTAAAAAAATAGCACACAAAGTTCAAAATGAGACTCATTACAGAAACACAGCTATAAATTCCGACTTGTGCTCTCGCTTTTGATAACCCTCTCCCTCTCGTCCTCCTATATTTCATTGAGCTTCAAAAAATGCTGATCTTTATTTGTTCAATTGATTACGAAAGCAACTAACGACTTGAATTTGGCTTGTTTTAGATTCCATTGTTGGAATCTTAAACCACACACTGGTCTATTACGTCCAAGAACTTTTCTTGTAGTTGCTGCTTTCATAATCTTAAAATTGCAGAGCTTCATCAGAGCATATCTTATTATCTCAATAATTGCCTTGTCAAAAGAAATCGTTGTGTATTACAAGAAAAGGAATCTCGATCTCATAAACCGACCAAAAGGAAAATGTGTAAGCTCAAGGATTTGGAGCTTGACGTGTTGGTGCAATGAGACAGAGAGATTGTTGATTGACATGGTTCTTTGGAGTATGGCTCATACGTATTCAAGAATATTAGAATCTGGCGTGTTGTTGTTGTTGTGTTACACATGGATGAAGATATGTAACACACCTACGTGGACAAAAGAAACTAAGACATGGTGACGTGGAGAGTTCTCATTGACTAATTTTGTTTGAACATAATTCACAAACTAGAAGATTCTCAGATCACAAACTGGAAGATTTGATGATGTTGTTTTTAGGAAAATATATATTTCACATTTGGAAATATTGGTCATGTAGATATATATGAAAGTTTAGATTTAGAAAAAGGTCAAGCTTTTAATGTGGGATTCTCACATAAACAAAAAAAAGGTTTTGGGGTTTCAAGAAATGAGCGATTCGCAGAGGTGATCAATAAGGGTTGGTTCACGCAAATGGTAGATTAAGAATTGGTCTGTCTCATGCCGTGTGTGGCGTTGAGTATTCAGATTAGACAAGTCTTTGTAAAAAATTGTTTAAGTGATTTTTAATAAAGAGATAGTTGGTCTCGAATCCCCGTGTTCTTATTGGTTTCACTTGCTATAGATTTTTCAAAATGTTCTTTGAAAGAACAGATTCACATCCAGGCATGTCGAAAACACATTAATAATCATATGATATATCAGAGGAATATGAAGAGTACTAAAGGGAATGAAATCCACGCAGTAATTGAACACTCAAACCTCAAGCAGTAGAGAGTCAGTCATAACGTTTGATCTCAAACCCAACACATATCAGTAACTTGTGTCCAAAGAAATCATTGGAGTGTTCAAGTTGGTGTGTCTCGTTACTCTCTCTTCCTCTTCAATTCCATCACCCATTTTCTTTCAATCCCACGTTTTGGTGAGGAATCTATGATTTGAACCAACTTTGTTTCTCATCTGCATGTTCCTGTATATTCTAATGAGCATTTACACTGTGATTCCGCCATTAATCTTGCTGCGGCTGCAGGGAACAAGGAAGAATCATTTGGGAAGACCCGTGTTCCTTGTGAACCGATATCAAATCATTTGGTTTTCTTTGGTTTGACGTGAGGCTTGTAAAATATTGACATCCTCCTATATATTAAGAGTGGGACGGATCGGATATCTGAGATATTTTAGTATATTCAAATCCGGATCTGTCGAATCCGTAAAATCGCTATCTAGATCCGGATTTGGGCTTTCCGGATATATAGACTAGAATCCGGATACCCGCAGATGTCTGGATTCCTTTTTTTAGAAAAAATATAAAATTAAATTAAAAACTAACTAATTTACTATCCATTTATTTTATGTAAATTTATCTTTGTAAGAAAATTGAAATAACATTGAAATTTAATAAAAATAAATTTATTTATTTTATATAAAAATTATATATATATACATTTATAAATATAATTATATTTTAAATAATTTAAGAATATATAGTGGGTCCGGATCCGGATATATGGACCAAATTTTACTATTCGGATCCGGATCCGGACCCTCAGATATCCGTTTTTCAGAGAAAATAGGAGCGAATCCTAGATCGGATCACGGATAGCGGACATTACGTCTCAGACCTACTATATATCCTCCTATATATTAATTGAAAAGTCATTTAAGTGACTTCTGCTGATGTGTCGATCATAAAAGAGTTCTCGAATTAATTGTTATAATTTGATTGGTTGATTTTTTTTAATTTAATTACAATTTTTAAAAGGAAACTAATTTTAGAATTACCTAATCTAATCTATGTTTCCAAACAAACAATTTAAAATCTTAATTAAATATAGATGAATTAACATAATTTATTCTCTTAGAAACAATTAAAGATCATAGATTACATTATATAAACTGATAATATACTTATAAATACATGTGATATTACAAAAACAATTATAAAACGGGTTTTAATATATATATATATATATATATATATATATATATATATATATTAGTAGTGGATACAACAAATCATAGATTGAAGTAAACTAATTTATCTAAACCTAATAATATTAATTTAACTCACTCATTTACTATATATATATATATATTAATGTTCCAAATGAATGCAAAACGGTCAATTTTTTTAATCATTTTCCAATGACAATGTGAGTTATCACTTTTAGAAAAAAAGTATTTTTTATATTTTAAACATAAAAATTAGATGGTAAGTAATTTAAAATTATATTAACAAGAAAAAGTTTAATTAATTCATCTATTAATATAAACAGATGAATTAAAATTATTACATGGTAAGTCATTTAAAATTATATTATATGATAATTCATTTAAAACTATTATATGGTAAGTCATTAAAAAATATATTAATCAAAATATTTTTCACAGGCTTTTTCTAGAGCTAATACTCTACTAATATAATCCATATAACTTTGATCATAATAAAATTGACATGCTTATTTTTAATAGAAAAAAGAAAGGAGACATAAAAAAGGAAGGAAGAATAATAATATATGTTTGTTGTATCCTTTGTTCTTTTATATTCTTATGTATTTAATTTTTATTTGTTTGTCGAGATACATGTATTTTTGTTTTACTATAAATATGGACTAATTAGTTTCATTTGTTTTAAAAACATCAAGATAAATTAAGTAAGGAAGATAAATATAACCAGTTCTACATTTCATAATCTCAACGATGGAAAATATAGTGTAAACTGAAAGTAAGAAAAAAATATTAAAAAATAATGATATGTGTTTTTGCGTTATAATAAAAATTTAAAATGTACGAGAATAAAATTTGTTAAACTTTTATACAAAAAACACATTTTATTTTGATATAATATTGAATCTCACATTATTATTAAGTATATCTGACTAAAATAATGAAATTGTGTTATTTAAAATTTAAAAGTTATTTTTCTCTTGTATATAATTAGTTAATCAGATTTAATTAAAATAGGTATGTTTTAAAGTAATTTAAAAGAAATGAAAATAATGCTTCTAAAAAATATCTAAAATTATGCTTAGTTTTAATAAAAGAATCTACTCCAATAGGTTAGTGTTTGATAAAATAGTGTGAAGATAAATGAGTCCAAATAGCTATCCTGAACTCTTACCATTTTCTACAAAAATCCTTGAGTTGCTGCACCGTTTTGATGAATGGTCTGTATTTCACGTGCTCGACCACAAAGTAGCAACAACGATTGCAGATAGTGTGGTCTCATATCTCCGTACGCAATCTTATGTCGCTGCAGGTGGACCTTGCTGGCTTCATCAAGCTATCCAGCAGGAGGTGATTGCCTAATTTGCTATGTCATTGGCTGGTGCAGGGGTTATGTCACCATTAATTGCCATCTTGTTTATTTTGGCTTTGTCTTTCTATGTTTTTCTTTATTTCTCTACGGTACCTACTGGTATCTTGTTGTCTTTTTCTCAGTTCTATTGTCTCGGGTTATTCCCAAACCTTTTTTCCTATTGGACATCTATAATGCAATTTTTAAATGTTAAAAAATAGTGCGAGGATCGGCGATAATTTAATGATGAATTTGTTTGCTTTTATATGAATCAAAAGTACAATAAAAAAGTTCGAATTTAGAAAGGTATAATTCGGAAACTATAAAAAGATTATTTGGATGAATATAGAAAGAAAATGAAAGAGTTGTAGTTTTTGAGCATAAGAAATAAGATAGGAGGATTAAAAATTAATTTTTAGATGCATTAAGAGCTTGCTGTACATAGTTGTTTGTGTATTGATGACAATAGTGTAAATACTTGGTGAAAATGAAGATGATAGAGTAAAATACTTATTTTTCAAAAAAAAAGAAAAAAAAATAATGGTATTTTCGTGAATAATTCAAACTTTTAGGGTGAATAATGCAAATGAAAGTTAAAAAAAAATCATGTTTTAACTTTGAGTTTTGACTTATATTTGAAAAAAGCCCTAATTTTTATCCATGGAAATTGACTAAACAAAAAAATCAACAATTTAAGTATTAAGTTATATTATATAATAAATCTACCAAACATAATATATATTACATTTATGAATCTAAAAATCATTAGAAATTTAAACATTTATGTGTTTAAGAATCTATAAAACTTTGATAAGAAAATTGGATTCTAATGTTTAACTTTTATCTCAAATAAATAAGTTTTTCAATCTTACTTATTTAGTAGTTTTTCCATTATATAAAGCTTTTGTTCCATTAAATAGAACAAAAGTTTAAAAATCATTTCCATTTTTTACTATTACTTCTATGTTGAAACTGGAAAATTATTAGTTTTAAACTTTAATGATAGATCAATATGTATTGATATATTTATTTATTTGTAACCATATATTGATAATATATTTAGTTATTTGTAACTATATAATTGTTTTAAACATATATATTATTACAATTTTTTTTGTTAACGTTGGTTAATTATGTTATTACAAACTATGAAAAACATTTCATAGAAGATTCTACAGCTGTGCTTTTTACCTATTTTATATGGATTCACGTCTGGCTACACTATGTCACACGGTACTCTTTACGTACACAATCGTGAAAATCTCCTCTAAGTCTTCTCTCTAGTAAACTGATAATTCACTTTCTTTGGAACTCGAAACCAAGATATCATAATGTAGAAAAAATAACATTTAATCAGACTACTAACCAATGAGACTTCTACATAAAATTAGTTCTTTATAAAATAATAGTAAGATTATTTTTACAATTCTATTTTGTTTAGGATTTTTTTTTCTAAAATGAAAATTAGTTTTTTTATATTTAGTTTTCCAAAAAAGTTTTTAAATAATTTTTGTATTTTGTATTTTATAATTTGTTTTGAATATTTTTAAACTACAGTTTATTTATAAAACTCTTTGTTTAGGATTTAAAATAAAATAAAATAAAATTAGGATTTATTAAAAAGGAAAATTACTTTCATGTAGCTTTTGCAATTTTTAAGATTTTAAAATTAAAATTACTCTCAAATATATATAAAATGTGTGTATATTTATGAATTTTTTTAACACATGTCATAATCTTAAATATTTATTTTCATGTATCATGATCATCATATTAATTAGAAACTTTTAAAACCCAGGTTTATATAGTCAGAAAAATTATATATAGCTTTTAAGTTTATGTTTTAATGAAAATAACTATCTAATAATTGTAAATTTGTAAGGAAAACCACTATTAAATATTTATAAGAAAAATCTAATGTTGTAATTACTTTTGCTTCTAAGGAATTCTTTATCTTAAACCAATGTCTACTGATTTTGTAATTATTTTAAACCAATATTTTTTATTTTACCTTGCAAATAAGATTCTGTAAAATGAATAATAAAATTAAAATAAAATTATAAGATTTGTTTTACAATTATCTTTGGTTTATTTTTTTTAATAGGAAAAATACTGTTAAATATTTATAATTTTTTGTAAATATTTCAATTTTTAAGGAAAATTATCTTTAAATAATTTTTTGTTTATCTAAAACCTACATTTACCAAAAAATATCATTATTAAATAATTATTTATATGAAAATATTTTTATTTTGTATAGTTATTTGTTTAAGACTTAAAAGAAAGGAATTGGTTTGACTTTAAAAAAATTATTTAATGTATCACAATTACGCCTGTGACGTATTATCCGGGATCCGGATTCGATCCGAGATCCGTCCCTGATCCGCTCCGAAAATAGGATATCTGGAGTGCCCGGATCCGAATCCGGATAGTAAAATTTCGGATTCGTCCAAACCGGATCCAAATCCGGATATCTTAATTTTTAGATCCGAATATCTGGATCCGGATCCGTGTTTTTAAAATATATTAAATTTTTAATTTTATTAATAATTATATTTGATATATTAGTATTTATACATAAAATATTTTTTTAATATTATATTTAAATTTTACTAATATTATATGTCATATATATAGTAATAAATTTTGTATAAATATTTAATTTATATTTTATTTTTAGATTTTTTTATATTTTTAAAATATTTTTTATTTTTTTTAATTATTTTTACGGATCCGGATCCGAATCCGGATATCCGCGGGTATCACAATATCTGGGCGGATATCCGAAGTCCGGATACCCGGAAGACGCGGATCCGGATCCGGCGAATCCGGATACCCGGAAGACGCGGATCCGGATCCGGATATCCTAAAATACCCCGGATATCCGGTCCGTCCCACCCGTAATCACAATCATGTTAATTAACAACTTTGAAAAAATACTGTTATTAAATAATTATTTATTTGAAATTGTTTTTTTTCTTGTACAGTTATTTTTTTAAGACTTTTAAGAAAAAGAAAACTAACTTTTTAAATTCTTTTGGTTTAACTTAAAAAAAAGAATTTTTTTATTAAACACATGTCAAAATCTTAAATATATAATTAACATGTGTCGCAATCATGTTATTAGCAAATTTAAAATCTAAGCTTTATATAATAAGATATAAAATAATGAATAATATTTTTAATGAAACTCAATAAAAATAATTTTCTACTGTGTTAAAATAAATTCATATTTTATATAGAATTATATTCATGTATAAGTATTATAATAATAATAATAATAATAATAATAATTAATGTCTTGTAATGTCCATATATGATTTATAAAAAAAATTTCGAAATTAATTATCTATTATGGCTTCAAAATAATTTTATCAAAGAATTTTAATTTTTTATAAAAGCAAATAAAAAAATCAAAATCCTACTATTATTAATTGTCAATCATTGGTGAAGTCATAAAAAAATGTTATAATTTGATTGGTTGATAATTTTTAATTTTAATTATATAATTAGATTTAAATTAAAAATAAAAACATTAAATAATTAATATCAGTTTCCAAATAATCTAAATGATATTACAATTAATGATTTATGGTAATACACAAAGAGTAATAGTTTCTCAAAAAAGAAAGACTAATAATGTTAAATTAATTCTTTGAATATTTATAAAATACATAATATAATGAGCAAAATTATTTATAATATAAATTACTGTAATAATTTTATATTTTACATAAAGAACTATATTTGTAGATTAGTATATATATGTTATCTATTAATGTCTTATAAAGTTCATATATTTTTTATAAATCGTTTATAATTTCAAAAAAAATATTTATTATAATTTCAAAAATCATTTATCAGAATTTCATTATAAGATCTTATAAATCGTTTATAGGAGAAAAAATTGGAGAAAAGAGAAATTTTCAATAAAAAATGTTTTGTTTTTAATTCAAAAGGAATTAAAATAATGTGGTAATTACATATTTATATAAATATATGACATTGCAATGTACACTAAAAAATATATATCTTAATCGTTTAATATATAAGTTTGAAGATTGGATGAATTGTATTTAGCAGAAAATGTGAAAGTTTTGCATTATAAAATGTTTTGAGTTTAAGTCAATCACACCATAGTATAGTATATTAAGTAACGTGATTATTGAAAAAAGATTATAAGATGGGTATTAGATTGACTGATTGTATAGTTTGTGTTAATATTTAGAGAAATATAGAAATATTTGGCAAAAAAACATTTAAGAAAATTAGGAAGATCTTCATATTAAAAAAATATTTATAGATTGTGTCTAGACATTAGCAATGCATATTAAAATGGGATGAAAAGAAAGAAATGATAAAGAGAGAAATAAGAAGTTAAATATGATGTATTATATGTGATGAAGAAGTTAATGTGATATTGCATATATAAATATTCATCAATTATTTGCATCAAATTTATGAGAACTTCACAATTGAAAATTAATTTTCTTTAAAATTAAATAAGGTGATAGATAAGATAACGTGATGATTATAAAGTGTTTTAAAATAGATTTTTAGGTTCATTGATAATGAGTTCATTAATCATATGAACAAAATCAAGTAAAATAAATATCTTTAGCGACTTGATTAATATTAATGAATTATCACTAAATCTCATGTTTCTAAAAACAGTATTAAGTTTTATATATTTAAAGTATTTAGAGTTAAAAATTATCTTTTTAATGTTTTAATTATTATTCAAAATTTACAGTATATATAATATATATTCTTTATACAATATTTATATCCAAAAATTTGTGGACAACTATCTAGTATATATATCCCTTATATACTAAACCGCAAGTCGTCTAGTGAATCAAATAATGACAAGTGAAACTTTTTTTTTAGTAAATAAATAAAAACAATTGAAAAATACAGGAAAAAAAAAAAAAGCAAAACACGTTTCATATTTTTTGTTCAGAATAGTAGGGAAGTTAAAATTTTCAAATACCAACTGTTTATAACTTCCTCATCACAAGACGAAGTATCAACTGCTGTAAAAGTTTTGTTCGAAAGTTTAACGTTACGTTGATGAGTCCTTATAATCCATTAGCTATGAGACGTTAACGTAACCAATAGTACAAGCTGGATGGTAAAATACTATCAAATACACTCCCAATCCAAAAAAAGGAAGAAAAACTAAGAATACAACAGCAACATCAAAAGGCAAAATACATTCTGTAGCAATGGTAAATGATTTTAATTGCACTATTAAATCCAAACAAAAGATGAATTCAAATATACCAAAATCACACGTTGGAACATGAATCCCAAAATCTTTTTTCTTTTTTTTGAACAATAATTCCAAAATCTTAATAACTGTTTCATCTCCCATATAATACTCAATCAACTATTTTCCTTCTTCTTCTCAATAGTTTCATATTTTGTTGTTCTATGTAGGTTTTCTTCTTCTCAATGCTTCTATTTTGTAGTTAATTT
>CAJHQQ010003484.1:0-43087 GCA_905132885.1 Moricandia moricandioides
GATTTATATAAATACAGTTAACAGTGTATTTCAATTATGCATATCTTGTTAATAAAAGTTAAGGATTATAATAAAATGATCAATGAACAAAAGATTTATAATTATACAAAATTAAGTATGATTTAAAACTTTGGAATATTATATAATTATTCTATATGAACTATATTCTAATTTTTTTAAACTCGAATGGTATTTCTTTTACACATAAATTATATAAAAATATATAATATGAATTTTGATCATTCAATTTTAAGATTTAAAAATAATTTATATAACAAAATTTTATATATTAGTTTCTAAGGTTTTAAGCTATATTTAGTTCGTATAATTAGGAAATATTTTATGTTTATATTTTCGCCTATAGTATACCCAATGGTTATTGAAAAGATATATGCATAGTTAAAGAATATGTTAATGTATGTATAGAAAAGTCAGAAAGCAAGTCGATCATGTAAACTGTTTAATTGAGAGAAAATGAAAAAAGTGTATGAGTATATAGATAAAATTTCAGCAAAATTTTAATACGTGTTTAAAAAAATTTAGATTTGAGTCTAGCTGGTTAATGTATCTATTTTACAAGGGTGTCAGAGCAAACGTTCGAGTCCTTAGACGAATGAACAGTGAGTTTAAAAGAAAGATTAATCGAAAGATGACATTGTTGTCTGTTATCTTGATTAACGGTTTGACGTAATTTATTTGCTACTAGTATGTGAAAGAAATTCAATTATTTGTTTGTAATGTGATAATTTAGTTGATGTACGTGATTAGAACGAATCATGTATATAGTATTGGTACGGTTAAATTGTATGGGGTGAGAATAGACCGATTCTCTTTTGGACACAGAGGAATGGGAAGAGGTTTCCCAGTGAAAAGACTGTGAATCGTGATGAGGATATCAACGGTCACTTATGCCCAGGCCCAAGAAGAAAGCCCGGTCCAAGAGTAGAGGAGGAGAGAATAAGGAGTCGCAGGGTTCGAGGCGCAGAGAGTGACAGCCAACAGTAGCAGCGCATTGTTGTGAAGCTCTTAAACGAGCAACAGAGAGATCGAAACGGAGAGCGAGGCGTTGCGCAGGGCAGCTCCGTGCGCGATGTGGCTGGGCGAGCGCGAGCGCTAGTACTCTTCCGTCGCCGCGCGGCAGTTGCATCTACATCGCGTTCTCGTTCGCGCTTTCTAACTGCCACGGCTCTCGTACTAAGCGTGTCAAAACCGTTGCGACTCGTTCGCTCGTAGGCCGAGCTTGCAGTAGGAAACCCTAACGCCTGCACCGCCTATTACATCACGTTGGTGTGTAAATTTGGCGATGCTTCTTATCGTTTGAGTAGATTAGAAAACTGATATTTGTTGGTCGTGAGAGAGAAAAAAGATCGAGTTTAGGGTTTCGTTAATATTCCAATGTGCGTTTGTGGCCGTTACATGAGGTTCTTAAAGCAACTGGAGCAGTCGCGCAAGCGCTGCGTCTTCGTGGTATTCGCGTGTTGATCTGTCTTTAGCTGCTAAGTTAGAGTGCTCGGTTGCATGTAATGTTGATCTGCTCTAGTGTCTGTGGTCTTTAGTGTTAAACTGTTGGCTTCAGTTTATCTCTAATTAGAAGTTTTAGCTCAATGTATTTCATTTCCGCATTTGGTAAGGTGAGAAGTTATCACAGTTTCTCTTTGATTTGTTTGTTTGCGAGAAACTTGTTGGCATTAAACTATGGCACAAAATGCGCATATCAAAAAGCAATTACAGCTATGAAGGCTCTTGGAATAGAGGAGGCGCAGATTAAGCCGTCTGTGAAAAACCTACTCACCCTTTACGATAAAAAGTGGACTTGATAGCCGAGGACAACTACAGGGCTCTCGCTGACGCTATCTTCGAAGCCAAAGACATCAGGTATCTTTTTCACATTTGCTCACTGGATGTTTATTTCGTTTGACATTCTATATCTGATATAACTCATGAAAGGCCACTGAAGATAAAAAAGGAAAGGAGAAGAAGGCTGACGAAGCTGAAGGCCGCGTATGTTACTTCCTCACTATCTTCCTTCCTATTAGTCAAAGATTGTGTTTTATATTGTTTATCATTGTTTCGCTTCTGCTGTTGATTCAAATCTTTCAGGCTGCAGAAGTTGACAGAGGAAAGAGGAAGACAAATGAAGTATGCAAATCTTGAATATCTATGTTTTGTTAGTGTTCCTCATATTTCTTGCATTTGTTCACGTTTCTTCATGTAATATCAGTCTGTAGAAGACGATGAGATGCCTTGGATGAGCCTGAACGCCCTTTAAAGAGCTGCGGCGCAGATGTAAACAGCTCTGCTTCGCTTCGAGCAGTCCTTATTTGCATTTCATCCTCTACCAACTGAAATGACCCTGATGCTAGTGCGCCATTAGGGCCCAAAGACGAGCCCTTTATAGATATGCCTTTCGCTTCTACTCATCAGGTACTTCTTGATAAATAGACTAACTCTGTCTTCCTTTCATTGCTTATTTGTTGTGTTGGAAGCACTTATTTTTAAGAACTGATAATGTCTTGTTTGTTATCTCGTGTTGTCTTCCTCTAGACTCCTTAGAAAATGGCAACTCCTCAGCTCCCATGGCTGACATGGAGGAAACAAATGGACATCCGGAAGAGCGAGATGGTGAAACAGTAGCTACTCATAACATTCCTACAACTATTGAGCGATCTAGTGAGCACAAGCTGGATACAACCCAAGAAGGATTTCAACACTTGAATTAGCTTCTTCTGCAACCGGTGAAGTGAAGATTAATCTGAGTTTTGCTCATGCGACGGGAGGATCCAGTCTGCATGCACCTTCTATGGATGAACTACGAAGAGCAATGGAGGATGTGTGTCTCCGGCAATACAAATACTAGACCCTAACTTTTCTGTAAGTCGTTTTTTGAACGACATCGCTAGCTCCTACCTGGAATTGGCAACAAAGGCAGAAAAAGCAGCCAACCAGTCGCCAGAAAACTTGCCGTCTCTCACCACAAATGTTGATGTATTGAAGAAATCTGCTGCAGCGGATGGCTTCTACTGCTGAGGGCAGTAATGACCTGGCAGCCAAAGGCGAGGGAATTCAGCCAGCCAATCGCCAGAAAAAAATGCACATGACGAAGGTTTGGTGTATTGAACAAATCTGCAGCAACTACGGCTAATACTTCTACGGATAGAAATGATCATGTGCGTGATGATGTAAACAGTGGAGTTGGTGAATCCAACAAGGGTTTGGGTAGCTGTTCCCGAGTGCCAGATTTCTGCGGATGAGTTTAGACTGATCAGCAGTGTCATGACATCACTCTTGGAAAAGAAACTGTTGAGATTCCTTGGGTGGAATGAAGTCAATACCAAGGTTCCTCCACCTTTCGATACATAGCCCAAAGCCTTGTGTATCTAAATGCTGAAGTGAAATTTTCACTTGGAACATCAAAGATGACCAATGTTGCTCCTCTTGCTGTGGAGATTGCTTGGCTCCATCAGTGGCATGCAGTTGTGCAACTGCAATTAGTGGCTTTAGATACACAACAGATGGCCTTTTGCAGAAAGATTTCCTGGAAGAGTGCATCTCTGAGGGCCCGTGATCCGCATAAACATGTAGTGCAGTATTGCAAAGAATGTCCATTAGAGATTGCCAAAAACGAAGAGAATCTGGAACCGTGCAAGGGGCATCTAAAGAGGAAGGTCATCAGAGAATGTTGGAGCAATTGCGGCTTACCAAGAAGTGTGGCAACCGAATCGTCCAACATGGCAATTCACATTAAGCTGCAGGTTGCCACATTCACCTTGCCAAATTTATTTTGCTAAGTAGTCAATATTTAATAATTTTAACACATAAGAAAATTGATTATACTTTGTTTATGCACATTTTCCGTTCATTCCTTGAATCAGGTGTTTTTCACGTCCAATGGGAGAGGTTGGGGACTTCAGGACCCCAGAAAAGCTGCCGAAGGGGCATTTGTCTGTGAGCTTGCTGGAGAGATATTGACCATTTCAGAGTTGGTCCAACGCAGCTCTGAGAAACTTACTTCACCGGTTAATACTGGATGCACACTGGGGTTCTGAAGAAGTATTCAGGTGTCAACCAAAGCTCTTTGTCTTGACGGAACACACTACGGAAATATCTCAAGGTTCATCAATCACAGGTACAGGGCCCAATTTCTTTAAAAGAGTTTGAATCGTTTGGTTTTGGCAAATTTTCGAAATGACTAGAAACTTGTTTCGTGAACTTATAATTGAGTTTCTTTTCATTTCATTACTTTCCTAACCGTTGTACTATGTATATATACAGATGCGGGGATGCAAATTTGATTGAGATCCCAGTCCATGTGGAGAATATGGACTTGCACTACTATCATGTATGAAACAAATCCTTGTTTCATTTCTAATCCCTTGTCTCAACTGTTATGTTGAAACTATAAAACGGGAAGGTAATCTGTGTGTTTTCTTTTTTCTCAGCTTGGGCTCTTCACAACAAGAGATATCGAGGCCATGGAGGAACTTACTTGGGTGTGTTAGAAGTTTCTCCACCCGCACTTGACAGATTTGTTTTCTTTTCATAAGTTGGGGTTCAAGTCATGTTTATTGTTTTGAATCTCTCTGAGAAGTGTTGGGACTTAAAAACCTGCAGGATTATGGCGTGGAGTTCAACGATCATGTGTATCCCACGCGTCCGTTCCATTGTCGATGTGGTAGCGAGTTTTGTCGGAACGTTAAGCGGAGCAGCAGTGAGTAATCGTCAAAAGATTACTAATTATTGATAGTCTCTTAAACGTTTTATATGGGTTTCGATACATGAATTCTTGACATGTTTTTTGACTAACAATCTATTCTCTGATGGTGCAGAAAGGAAGAAGTCGAAGAAGAAAGCATGAGAACAACTCACAGTGTTAGTTTTTGAGGATGTGCGACGGCCCAATCTCTCTTTTAGAATGCATTGACAAAATTTTCTCCAGATAAGCAAAGTTCTAACGGGTTAGATTAATCGGAGGATGACGCTTTTGTGTATATCTTAACTTAGGTTCTAATGGCTATGGCTTTACTTTAACCATATAATGATAATGGCTTTTTGGACATAATATGGTCATGGCTTTTTGGACATAATATGATCATGGCTTTTTGGACATCATATGGTTATGGCTTTGGTTTTTGACCTTAGACATGTCTATTTCTATTCATGTTTATTTATATACATGATTTAGAAGAGAATCTTGAATTAAAATGGCTATGACCTATGACTTTGGTTTAACATTATATAAACATGTCAGTGTTCATACACAATATATAAGAGAATACGGATAGTGATCTCAACTCAAAAAGAAGAGGCTCCCATGAAGAGTATTTGTGGAGCGCTTCTCTTCTCTTCATGTACAGTTAAGCAGAAGGGTAATCCACATTTCAGAACACAACCAGAGCTTTGGTTTATTACATATATAAATATACATCGACTAGGTGCAGTTTCCCACCGAATTAAACCGCATGCTGTGCTTCAACGGCTTTACCCACCGAGTCTCTATGATGAGGAATCAAGAGAGAAACTTGATCCCCAGATAAAGAAATGGCCGGTTGGATTCCACTTGCGTTTAGAGGAAACAGCGTTTTGAAGTACCCATCCATTATAGCGGGAATATCACAAGTAGCCGCAACACCAGGAATCTGTTTCAACAAACGCAGAATATTGAAAACGCACGTACTTCCCAACACACTAGTAAGCTTAGAAGACATAAAGCTTTGTTTAGGGACATTACTTGGTAAATGTCGCGCAAATAACCGTAGAGATTTGGGTACTCGACGAGCTTCTTCTTGGTGCATTTGAACAGAATGTTGTAAACAGGGTCAAAGCGAATAAGAGTTGTGAAGAGACAAACATCAGCCAGTGTCAACCATTCTCCACACAAGTACCTGTTACTACCTAAGTGATCTTCAATCTCATCTAAGGTACTAAAGAGTCATTCACTGCTCCATCATACGCTTCTTGACTCTGCGCAAATCCACACCTTTCACACAAAGCCAATACACTTTAGCAACAAACACATATTGCAACATCAAGAAGTAGTGCTATGTTACCTGTAAACGCCATTGTTAACTTTAGGGTACACAATCTGATTCCAAGTTTCAATCTTTCCTTTCAATTCTGGTGGCGTGAGATCCAAGTTAGGGTTCCTGGCGTATTCGTTTAGACCCGAGTTAAAGAAGTCGATGATATCGTAGCTTTCATTACAGAGAACATCTTTCTTTCTTGAGTCCCACAACATCGGAACTGTACATCTCCCGTCGTAACCACCCGTTCTCGATTTGTACACTTCCTTCAGGTTCCGACACCGGTTAGCCTTATCCGAACCCGGGATAAGTTTATCCTTATCCCTTGTCGGGATATTATTATCCTTGAACTCCCACGAACCGTCTTGACCCGGTGACGCGACTGAGACCGATACGGCGTCGTCTAAACCCTTGAGAGCGCGTACGATTAGCGTTCGGTGAGCCCAGGGGCAAGGGAGCCCGACGTAGAGGTGGAGATCCGAAGAAGCGGCGGAAGGGAACTGGGTCGGGTTGAGGCGGAATTGGGAAGCGGGTCGGGTGTATGACCCGGATGAATCTGATGGAGCAAGCTGGGTCATCATGAGCTGCCAGACGGTGGTCCAGGCTGTTCGAGCGGTGGAGATGAGTAGACCCGGGGGAAGAGATGGGCCCCAGAGTAGCTTTGTGGCGGAGGTGAAGATGCTGGTGGTCGTCGTGGGTTTTGGTGACTGGTTGGACATTCTAGCGCTGACGCGGTGAGGCGCAAAGGAGGTGGTTGTGAAAGACGGAAAGCTTAATTGCGCCGGCGCGCTACAAACGGCCATGGCTGAGCTCTTCCTTATTCTCTCTCTCTCTCTCTCTCTCACTCGACGAGACCCAAAACGTTATGTTTCTACACGAAAGCAGGCCCGGTTTGACTAAAAGAGAAGAAGGCCCACGTACGTTTTCTCTAGGCCCTAATGAATATCAAGTTTTGTTTTGTTTCTAATACAAATACATATTTGGTAGGTAACTGATTTGATTATTTCATAAATAAGCAAATGACTGAATCAGTGATAATTTCCACTTTAAATTTGTCTGCAAAAAACTTAGATTTTTCAAACTAGTTTAATGTATTCTCATTATTCGGGTTTGAGAGAAAAAACTTATATCTTCTCATCCACATCAATTTCATCTAATATGTCATTTATAGATTTAAAAAACTATCCACAACATCAATTGTTAAAAGGATATGGACCTAGAGCACCTTCACCTTTTTTTTTATCTGAGTCTCTCCTCTACAAAAACAGTACAGTAATAAATAGTGGGAGAAAGAGTGGTTAAATTTGAGAAACAGAATTTTTATTGACAAACTCTTTGGCATTCCTAAGAGCATCTCTATTGGTAGAAATTTAGGTGTATCTCAACAATTTAGAAAAAAAAAATAGAAAAATAAGAGAGAAGGTTAAAAGTATCTGTGTAAGACATACTTCTACTGACTCTTTAGAAATTACCTTTACATGTGTTAATGTGTCATTGATTCTGCTTAATAAATTTTAATTATATAATTATACTTTGTTGAAATACTAATAATTTTAGATTTAGATACATGTATATAGATCTGAATCAATGGAGCTGCTCTAATAGACTAGTGTGCTATTTGTCATTCACGTAATTTTATTTTAAACTTTAAATTTCAGTTGTTCAATTAAGTTAGTTCAAAATATTAGTATAGTCTTAGAGTTGAGAGACTTGTTGATAATGATGCCCTTAATCAGCTATGAGATCAATGAAAACCAGCTGTTGAACAAAAAAAAAAGTTACCACAATGTTCCTTTTTTTTTTGTTTTTGAAACAAAAGTCATCAGAATATCAACCGTAAATAACTTATAAGTTATAACCAAGGCATAGGTAACAAACTAAGGTCAATTACACACCATTTTTCTCTTGTAGTTTTATGTTTTAGGATTCTTTATACGTTTCAAAGAACAATTTATAAATTTGTTATACCAAATATAACATTTCTTTTATTAATATCTCTCTAGCTGTTCACTGGTTTACTCTGTGTGTTTTGTGTACAAATATGATCTCTCTACATTTATTTTGATGGGTACGTGTAACCTAAGAAATGAAACATCAAATTTACATTGAATTTCGATACATTTATGTGTGCACAAAATTTTAAAAAGAAAATCTTAAACTTTTAAATTTAAAGAATCATACTCCCTCCGTTTTTTTATATTTGACGTTCTAAGATTATACACACAGATTAAAAAACATTTAATTTTTTATCATTTTCTAAACAAAAACATCGTTAATTGTTTACCTAACCACAATTCAACCAATAATAAAATAGAAGCTATAATATCATTGGTCATCTAACATTAATTACTAATAAATTTTACATAGAAAATTGAAAACGTCAAATAATTTGGAACAAAAAATTTCTCCTAAAACGTCAATTAAAAAAACGGAGGGAGTAGAAGATTTTCACTAATAAATAAAAGCATAAAACTAGGTTTAAGATTTATTATCCGGGATCCGGATCCGATCGGAGATCCGTTCCAGATTCTTTCCAAAAATAAGATATTCGGGGTGTTCAAACTTGAATCTGGATAGTAAAATATTGGATTCTTCCAAACCGGATTCGGATATCTTCATTTTAGATTTGGATCTCTGGATCCGTGTTTTTAAATATATTAAGTATTTAATTTTATTAATAATTATATTTGTTATATTAATATTTATATATAAAATAAGTCTTATAATATTATGTTTTAATTTTAGTAATATTATATTTCATATATATATATATATATATATATATATATATATATATCCGTAAATTTTTTATAAATATTTAACTCATGTATTATTTTTAGAGTTTTGAATTTTTAAAATTTATTTTTTCTTTTTTTAATTATTTTTACGAATCAAGATCCAAATCCAATGCACGTGAATATCACAATATCTAGACATATATCCAAAAGCCGAATACTAGGAAGCATGAATTCGGATTTGGATAAAAAAATTACAGATCCCACAAATCTGAATCCGAATATTCTAAATTTCTCGCTCTCATATCTCTACATAAAGCATTGATATATTTTAAGATATGTTTTTGAGAAATACCCTAGAATATCTTTAAAAAAAAATTGTCATAAATTTAGTCTATAAAGAGAAAAAGACAAAAATAAACTTTATTAAATTGTGTGTATATATATATATTTACACGTTTTGAGTTAACAAATTTAAACTTAAAATTTAAAACTATGGGGCAGAATTTTGGAAAAGAATTTGAAAATAAAAAAAATTAAAATTAAAAATGATGATTATTTCATTTTTTTCCAATAAAATTTTAAAATAATAAAAATGTTATTTTGATGACAAAAAATTAAAAAGGCTATTTGAGAGAATTACCTTATATTTTTACCTTTGTTCTACAAAGCTATGAATAAGAAAAAGATGTTGCGATTTTTGCACGGAAGAAAACACGAAGATAATCAAAATGTTTTCTTTTTTTAGATTGGGACTTTATACTATATACAAAACAAGACAATAGATGACCCCAAAGATAATAAAGATAAAAATTTTATGTAAATTCGAAATTAACGCCGACGAGACCAACCGTCGTCGAAATTCAGATGATAGCTCCGGAGATCGTAGCTACACTGAATATTATGATTATTACTCTTCCTCGCCAGCTTCAAACGCGATTTCAACCTCCAAACAAACTGCTTCACGAGAACGCGAGGAGGTTTCCCACAACATGATGATGAGAACGCAAACGCCACAATCGTTCTTTCCTCTCCGTTTCCAAGCGTCTTTGAAGCCGTCGTCGTGGAGCTTCCAATTCGTTTTCCCCATCTCCGGAACTGAAATCTCTTCATACTCTGCCTGTTCATTTGCTTATGTGTCTCTCTTCTTTGTGATTTGTGAGTGAGAAAAATGTATATGTAATGAAGAGCCAAAGCATGAGAGAAATATTTAAAGAGAGAGAGAGAGATAGGTTTCGGTGTCTGCAACGTGTGTGATTGCAATTCGTGGCCTAAAAGTGTTTAGTCAACGAATAGTCCAAAGTGGACCATATATATAGTGCGGTGCATTATATCGGTTAAATTTAATTTGATTCGTTAGTCGTTTTGGTTTGATCCAAAAAAATCTAGATATCCGTAAATCATTGAAGCAAATCAAATATTAAAACGAAACAAACTATAAATATTAAAAAATTTAAAACCAAATATCCACGCTGCTCTTGTATTATTCAAATAAATGTATATCTATAAATAAATATAGATTGATAATTCTATATTATTATTATTTTAACATATCATTTATTTATTTTATTTAAAATTTACTGATAGAAATTAAAATTTTCTAAAAAATATGTTTTATAAGAAAATTTGATTAATTTTAGAAATTTATAGAACATATAGTTTCATTAATTTTTATTTTCATTTTGTATTATGTAAAAATATTTTTTTTGAAAAAATTTGTATAGTTTTCTAGATTTACTTATATTAAACAAAGTAAATGATATATCCCTAAATATCTAAAAAAAAATCGGATATCTGAAAAATCGGATATCCATATTTCTCTGAAGCAAATCAAAACGAAAAATCAGATATACGTAAGATACGAAGTAAATCACAAATACTGAAAATTATGATATTGTTCGATCTGTGCCCACCCTTTCATATATCCATATAAATAATGATTAAAGTTGATATTTATAAAGTAACTTAATTTACATATGTATATTATTAAAATATAAGCATCTAAATTTTTTTACTATGGAAGATTATTACATTTACACCTATTCAATAAAAACTTAACATGTCTTATTTGCTTTAACTAATCAAAAATATAAAAAAAAAATAAAAACCAAAAAGGAACTTTTGTTTCGTTCTTTGTTTAAGGAGTTCATTAAAAGTATAATAATGATTTCACATTTTGCCTAACTATATGGTAAATAAATATCTTCCCAGATCAAATTTTAAAGAATATTCACCCAAATTTTTAATTAAAAAGCTTCTAAATATCTTTGGATATCACCAATCAATATAAAATAATCTTCAAAATCGGTATATACTTTGTGAATATTTCATTAGCATGTTATATAGCAACTTATGATATAATATATCTATAAAATAGTTACCGATTTCACTACAGTAATGGTAATATAAAAATATACAAATCTTATTTTAAGTTAAGAGTTAACCTGAGATACCTAACGAGTATTCTATATCCTGGTCAATGTGTTGAATATATATATATGTGCATGCGAACATGATTTTTGGTAACTTATAAATATTTATCGTTTATATTTAACATATCAGATTCGACTAATAGAAAAATACTTAGGTTCACCTCCTAAGGTGAACCTTTAAATTCACCACACTTTTTATAACCAATCAAACTGCCATATAGATTATTAAATAAAAAATATTAATCTTTATTTTAAAAATATAAAATAACAAAAAAAGAAATAACGTCAATTTTAACATTGTCGCTAACTAAAATCTAACCCTAAATTAAATTTCTAAACCCTAAAACCCTAAATATAAACTCAAACCCTACACTCTAAACCCTAAATATAAACTCAAACCCTACACTCTAAACCCCAAACCATAGACCCTAAACCTAAAACCAAACTTTATACCCTAAGCCTTAGACTCTAAATCTTAGACCCTAAACTTAAACCCTAGGATTTAGGATTTGGGGTTTGGGTTTAGGAGTTAAGTTTTAGGGTTTAGAGTTTTGGGTTTAGGATTTATAGGGTTTAAGGTTTGGGTTTAGGATTTATAGAGTTTAAGGTTTGGGTTTGGGTTTAGGAGTTAGAGTTTAGGGTTTAGAATTTTGGGTATAGGATTTGGATTTAGGGTTTAGGGTTTGGGTTTAAGGTTTAGATTTAGGGTTTAGGATTTAGGGGTTTCCTAGTGATGTTAACGTTAAAGTTGGGGTTCATTATTTTCTGTAGCTATTTTGTTTCTTGTTAATTTTTTTTAAATAATTTTTATTTAATAATTTATGTGCCAATTTGATTGGTTATAAAAGATGTGGTGAATTTAAAAGTTCACCATAGGAAGTGAACCTAAGTATTGTTCCGACTAATAACTATATTTACTATTTATGCGTTGAAATTTTTAGAAATGCCTAGTAAAATTGTAATCAAATCAATTAAAATTATATATATATATATATATATATATCCTACTATATATTAATTGAGAAGTCACTTAATTGATTTTTGCTTATGTGTCGATCATTTGTGAAGTTTAGAATTAATTCTGTTAATTTGATTGGTTGTTGGTATTTAAATTTTCATTTATTTAATTAAAGTTTTAAATAGGAAAATAATCCTAAAATTACCTAATCTAATCTATATTACTAAATTAGGAATTAAGCTTCTTAAATATAGATGAATTAACATATTTTTTACGGAAACAATTAAATATCATAGATTACATTATAGAAATTTATAATATACGTACATATTATATTATAGAAATTATATAAACGATTTAAAACATATTTCTATTAATAGTAGAAAAATAATCATAGAGTGCATAAACTAATTAACCTAGAAATAATAATATTTCTTATACCACTCACTATATATATATATTCTAAAAAATTGTCTAATGAATGCAAAATAGTCAAATATACAATTTTAAAAAATTCCGGTCATTTTTCGATAAAAGTTTTTGATAGTATAGTTGAATTATCATTTTAAGAAATAATTAAAATATTTGTATATTTAAAACATAAATTTATATGGTAAATCTTTAAAAATAAATTTAACAAATGAAAAAGTTTATCATAATACAAAAATGACAAAAAACAAAAAAAATATATTGATACGAGACCAAAGTTAATAGTCTGTTAATATAATTATTATAGTTTTGATTATAATAAAACTATATGGTAAGTCATTTAAAATAAATTTGAGAAATAACGTTAATCAAGGAAAACATATTGTAATATAAAATTGAAATAGTAGAAATGTTATATTATTTTGTACTTTAATAGAAATATTCGTGGATTAATAGAGTATTAACTCTATTCATATATTTTATATAGCTTTGATTATAATAAATTGGCATGCTTGTTTTTAATAGAAAAGGAGATATAAATAAAAAAACAAGTGAACAATAAAACTTGTTTTTGTTATTTTTAATTTTACTTACTTAATTTTTTTTTGCTTGAAGAAATATATTAGTTTCACGTATTATATAACTGTGAAGTAATGTTTTATGTGTTTTTATAACATGAATACAACTGAGTAAGGAAGTAAAAAATGATAAGTTCTAAAATTGATGGGTTGATGAAAATTATAATGTAAACTGGATGTAAAAGAAAATTATTTAGAAAATAATGATATATATTTTTGTGGTGTAATAAACCTTTGTAATGTATGGTATTGTTGATCTAACAAACTTTATACAAAAGAAACAAAGTTATTTTATGTAATAAAATTATTGAATCTCACATCTCACTATATATTAAAAGAAAAATCATTTAAGTGATTCTACTTATATGTCACCCATGCATGAAATCTTAAGAAAATCATACTATATATTAAAACTTAAAAGAGAAATCTTTTAAGTGATTTTTACTTAATATCACTCATACATAAAGTCTTAAGAAAAATGTTGTAATTTGATTGTTAATGTTTTTTAATTTTAGTTTTATTTTAGTTATATTTGAAAATAATAGCTATAGAAAAAATTAATATCACTTTCCAAACAACCCAAAAAATATTACAAATAAATATTTATGAAAGCAAAAAGAAAAATTATGGAAAAAGTATATGTTTCATCGATTTTTTTATCAATTATGTATTTATAAACTATATAAAAAGTTTACAGTAATTTTCTTGCGAGAATAATTGAGATGTATGTACCAAAATTTTAATATTTAGAAACATATATATATATATATATGTATATTTATGTGTACATAATGATTGAGATATTTTCATTTTTGAATAAATATAACAAGTGTTTGATAATAAGTCATTTGACATTGAGTGTTATATTTGTGGCAAGGAAAAATAAATAATAAAAGAACAAAAATTTAAAATGAACATAATTAAAATATAACTGCTTTTCTTATGTTTTATTGCAACCCAAAATCTATTTTTTTTTTCAAAGTTGGACAAATAAACATATAAAAACAAAAAAAAAATTCATTACTATATCACAAATAAACTTAATCAACTTGAAATAAAAATTACAATTACTAAATTTTCAATAGTTTTCATTTGAAAACAAAAGAAGATATTTGAATTAGTCGTACTTTATATTTTTAGATGTACTAAAATATTTTAAAATTTATAATTTACTTTTATAAAAATACATAACAAAAAGAAATTATAAACTTTTAAAATTAAAAATGATAAAATATATAAATTTAAATTTTGAAAAATATTTATTCCTGCAAAATCGCGGGTAACCACGTAGTACTATATATTAATTGAGAAGTCACTTAAGTAAATTATGCTTGGGTGTCATTCATATAAAGACTTTGAGAAAAAATTGTGATAATTTGATTGGTTGATGATTTTTTCCTTTTTATTTATTTTAATTAGGTTCAAAAAGGAAATTCTATAACTAATTAATGTTAGTTGCCAAATCATTCAATGATATTATACATAATGATTTATATTAACTAATTACTTAGGTTTATAAGAGCTAATGGTAATTAATTAGTTACTTTAGAAAAATCGTTATAATTTGGTTGGTTGATTATCAAACTAAATAACAGAAGGAATAAAAGTTATGTTCCGAATTTTTTTATTAAACACATCTAATAATAACAATAAAAATAAAAAGTAAAGGTTAATAATTCTATTCAAAAACAAAGTAAATTTTTAGAAAAGTAAGAAAATCTCAATCTGACATTTTACATCTTTCAGCATTAAAAAGAATCATCTTATTGTATTTTGAAACAAGATACGAATTTGATATAATACAAATATATATCATAATACAAATATATATTTAAAAATATTAATGTGAATCTTGCTTAGATGTCATTACGTGAATTAATATATTCCTATATATTAAGTGATAAGTCACATACCTAGGCGGTAGAATTTCATGGCAAATATAAGTGTTTTTTCATCAAAATCTATTGATTAAGAAAAATAAATTTATAATCCAATTTTCTTAAATGATTTGAACTGTGGATTATATAAAGTTTAAATTTCACATTATTTTATAAAAATTAATGTTACTCAGAAACTTCATAATATTTCTACTTACGACGATGATACTTATGAAGTTAATGTGTACAATTAATGGTTTTAAACTTCATACAAAAATTCATAATATATATATATACACGTGAATTATTAGTATTGCAGTGAAATTTCTTTTTTATACATCAAAACTTAACAAAAAAAAAGAATCAATGTAAAGATGCTAAACTAATATTGTACTTCCTAAAAAAATAAGTTCTTACCATATCAACTTCCTACGAGATATATATAAATAATACATACATTATCACTATAATGGTGAATTAAAGTATACATCAATGGAAAATGTATCTAATTTTTTTTTAAAAACATTCAACATGTTACATGTTATAATATTTACAGTATTGGCCTAGATAACTCTTTATTTATTTTATTCTTTTTGCTTTGCCCGAAGTATTATTTTTATAAGATATATGGTTTTTCTTAGGATGCTTGCAAATTGTTTATATATGTGTAATATATGTTTAACGTACGGAATATGAGTTCTTTTTATCTTTGATCTATAAAAAATAAATATAAAAATATTTCTTGGTTATTTTTATAAGAGATAAAGATCAAAATAGTCCTAAATTTTTTTTTGTCCCAAAAATAGCATTCAAAGAGAAAAATGACCAAAATAGTTTTTATTAAAGGATGTAAATATATATTTATACCTTTGGGTTAAATAATCTAAACTTAGGATTTAGAGTTATGGGGTGGGGGTTTTGGATTTGAAGTTTAGAAATTCAATTTAAAAATATTAAAATTTTCAAAATAAAAATGTCTATTTTGATCATTTTTTCTTTCAAAGACTCTTTTTGTGACAAAAACTTCAAAATGGCTATTTGAGAGATTTGCCCTTTTTATAATGTGGGTGTTTCGATACATGGAACTCTTGTATTGAGTCAAAAAGGTCACAACAGTGAAATTAATTATTAGTATTATAAAGTCTCAAAAGAGTTGGAGAAATATTTTAAGATTCAAATAGTTTTTTTGAGATTTTTGATTAGGTTTGTGTTGGGAGAAGTATTTATTTGTAATGATAATCATTTTAAAAATTTACATCAAAATAAAAATTATATAAGGGAATTTTAAAATAAACTTTTTGTAGTTAAGTGTCATAACGACTGGATCTTAAATTTAAAAATTTTCTACGTTATGTTGAACTTAATATTTTTATTGTATTACTAACTATAGTTGTAATTATATTACATTAACTTTTATAAAATCGACTAAATGTACTAAAATTAAATTTAATTATTTTCTATTTACATGTCGTTGATAACTGAAAGTCATATTTATATTTTTATTCTTTTCAGTTTATTTAATTCAGTTAAAAAGAGAAAATAATTTAAGAACTAACTTACATCAATAGCCAAACCATCCAAACAATGTTACATGCAATATATAATTGAAAGTTATATGTATTTGTTTCCAAAAAATCAATAATAATATCAGTTTTAAAAGTACCAAACTAATTAAGAAATATTGACTGTTGAAAAATAGATACAAAATATAATATTTTATTTAAATTTTCTAAAGTGTATTTATACCCGCAAATTCACGGCCATCTACTTAGTATATATATATATATATATATATATATATATATATATATATATATCTACTTACATTGTCAGACACGCTTTTTGGCAAGTAACAAATACTCCATCCGTTTCAGAAAGTAACATGTTTTAGAAAAAAAATTAGTTCCAAAAGATGTAGTTTTTATATTTACAATACATTAATTAATGTAAATTGTTAATTTCAAAGTGTTAATTGGTGAAAATTATGGGGAATAGTTAACAACATAAAATAATGCATTGATAACTAAAATTTTATGTGTTTTCTTAATAAATGTGAAAATTCCAAAACATATATCTTATTGAAACAGAGGGAGTAGTTATCCATTATATTTAACAAATTAAATCGACTAATAACTATATTTACTATTTTATGCATCTAAATATTAGAAATTTTGGTAAAATCTTAATCCTATTTTTAGTATATTATCAGATATGTATCTACTTACATAAATTCGTTCAGTACAAGAAAATATGCTCTTAACAACGAAAATTTACGAGGAAATTACTTTGTCGTAAGTCTACAAGTGCATTACAAGGACTTTACGATGAAACATATGTGTTCTTATTCGTCATAGTGTCCTAGTAATGTTACAAGTTCTTTACGACAAAACATATGTATGTTATGTTTGGTGAAAATGTGTTTATTGTGTGCTTTACAAAAGTAGATTTGTTGTAAAATCATTGTGAGACAGTTGTAAAAGCCTAGTAAATGTTTTCCTTGTGAATTCGTTGTTATATCTTTACCTACCAAATTAGAAAATTTCCTATATATATATATGTTCATTCTCATCATAACATATCACAAACTAGAAAAAAGGATAAAAAAAAATTTCGGATGGTAAAAATATTTACGAGTTACAGAGTTGGATGTATACGCACAAGGATGCTGACGGTAGAGTGACAGATGTATTTCTTAGGGGGCTAGAGACATTCATGTACCAGACATGCAGTACGTCGATCACGCAAGAAAGTGGTAAGATGTTCTGTCCTTGTCGGAAGTGCAAGAATTCAAAATTTGCCCATAGTGAAACTCAATGGAAGCATTTATTAAACATAGGACTTATACCACATTACTATATTTGGTTTTAACATGAAGAGGGTTATGATGGAAATGAAGCTAGTAGTAGTAATAGTAATTTTCATGATGATGGTGGTAGTCAAGAACCATATCATTTGCATAATGAATATAATTACCGTCAGGATGAACAAATGGTAGATCATGACATGATTACTGATGCATTTTTACCTGAAACCACTACAACAATAGCTGCTGAAAGTGAAAATGGTGAAGAACCAAACTTAGATGCAAAAATGTTTTATGAGATGTTAGCTGCTGCTAATCAACCAATCTACCCTGGTTGTAGAGAAGGTCTCTCTAAATTGTCTTTAGCATCTAGGATGATGAATATCAAAACAAATCATAATTTACCTGAGAATTCCATGGATGCATGAGCCGAATTGCTTAAAAATTATTTGCCAGAAGACATGTCAGCTGAATCTTATTATGAGATCCATAAATGAAGCTAGTAGTAGTAATAGTAATTTTCATGATGATGGTAGTAGTCAAGAACCATATCATTTGCATAATGAATATAGTTACCATCAAGAGGAACAAATGGTTGATCATGACATGGTTCATGACATGATTAGTGATGCATTTTTTACCTGAAACTACTACAACAATAGCTGCTGAAAGTGAAAATGGTGAAGAACCAAACATAGATGCAAAAAGGTTTTATGAGATGTTAGATGCTGCAAATCAACCAATCTATCCTGGTTGTAGAGAAAGTCTCTCTAAATTGTCTTTAGCATCTAGGATGATGAATATCAAAACAAATCATAATTTACCTGAGAATTCCATGGATGCATGGGCCGAATTGTTTAAAGAGTATTTGCCAAAAGACATGTCAGCTGAATCTTATTATGAGATCCAGAAATTGGTTTATAGTCTTGGGTTACCTTCAGAGATGATAGATGTTTGCATCGACAATTGCATTATCTGCTGTGGGACGAAGAGAAGTTAGAAGAGTGTCGTTTCTTAAAGAAGCCACACTTCAAACCGCAAAGACGTGGAACGAGTAGAGTACTGTACCAAAGGATGTGGTACCTACCAATTAAATACATATTGAAAAGATTATATCAATCTGAGAGAAATGCTGGAGCGATGAGATGGCATGCTGAACATGTCCAAAGAGAAGGCGAGATCGCTCATCCGTCAGATGCAAGAGCGTGGAAACATTTCAACACGGTACACCCAGATTTCGCAAGAAATTTTCAGAATTTCTATATTGGGTTATGCACAGATGAATTTAGTCCATTTGGAATGTCATGGAGAAAATATTCTTTGTAGATAATCATTCTTACGCCATACAACCTGCCACCGGAGATGTGCATGGAACAAGAATTTCTCTTCTTGACCAAATTAGTCCCTGGTACGAAGCATCCAAAACGGTCGCTAGATGTTTTTCTTCAGCCATTGATGCAAGAGCTGAAGGATTTATGGTCAGCAGGGGTGAGGACGTATTGTTCCTTGAAAAATAACTGTCGATGCGAGCAGTTCTGCTATGGACTATAAGTGACTTTCCTGCTTACGGGATGTTGTCTGGATGGACAACACATGGAAGGTTATCTTGTCCATATTGTCTTGGAATGACAGATGCTTTTTAACTGAAGAATGGTAGAAAGACATGTTGGTTTGATTGTCATCGTCAATTTCTTCCACTTACTCATCCATACCGAAGAAACAAGACATTGTTTAGGTACAAAAGAGTTGTCAGAGACACTCTACCTCAATATTTAACTGGAGAACAAATTGAACAACAAATTGATCACTATGGAGATTTCGAAATTGTTCCTCGTGGAGGAAACTGGCATGTTCCTACAAATATGTCTGATGAGTATGGCTTCGCTCACAATTGGCACAATAAGAGTATATTTTGGGAGCTGCTTTACTAGAAGGATCTTCTTTTGAGGCACAACCTTGATATGATGCATATATAGAAGATTTTTTTTTGATAACATCATGAACACAATACTAAATGTTCAAGGAAAAACATAAGACAATAAAAAGTCAAGATTGGACTTACATGATATTTGCTCGAGAAGTGAGTTGCATATCAAGAGCAATGGAAATGTTCAAGTTCTCATCTTCCAATTGTCATCAGAAGCAAAGACGAATTTGTTCAACTGGATGGCATCAGAAGTGAAGTTCCTTGATGGTTATGTTTCAAATCTCTCAAGATATGTTGGACAAGGTCAAAATTTCTCTGGAATGAAGAGTCATGGTTGTCATGTGTTTATGCAATGACTACTTCCATTCGTTTTGTCCGAGCTTCTTCCAACAAATTTACATGAATCACATGTAGGTAAAATATTTTAATTAAATCAACAATTTATGTTATAATATGTTAATAATGATAGATATGGGGTCATTTTTAGGCATTAGATCATTCTTCAGGGACTTGAGCACACGCACGTTCAAGTAAGATGTCATGCAACAACTCCATGAGAACATTTCAATCTTAATCTGTAACCTAGAGAAGATATTTCCTCCTGCATTTTTTGACGTCATGGAACATCTAGTTCTTCACCTTCCGTACGAGGCATTGTTTCGTGGATCTGTGCATTACGGATAGATGTATCCTTATGAGCGGTTCATGAAGCATTTGAAAGGAAAAGCAAAAATCTCGCAAAGGTCTAATGTCCAATAGTTGCTGGGAGTTTGACAGCAGAAACATCACACTTCACATCATACTATTTCGCACCAACAGTCCGTATTAGGGAGAGAGTTCCTAGAAGATATGATGATGGTGGAGTCGTCCAAACATATGCATTTAACGGTGTTCCTAACATTTTCTACCAAATTGGACGGTTTGGTGGTAAATTGAAAGAAGTTTGGTGGTCTAATGAAGAGGATAAGCATAGTGCTCACACTTATATTCTGCTCAACTGTGGAGATGCAGTGACACATTCATTTGAAAGGTAAATATATATTGTCTATATATAAGTCATATATTGTTTTTATGTTATTTATAAATTGTGCATTTTTTGCAGTTTGTTTGTTACGCAAGTTGAAGAAGCCATACTAGGAATATCCACAACTGAGATGGAGAAACGGAAAGATCAACACTTCGTCAAGTGGTTAAAGACTCATGTGCTTTTTATGGTAAACAATTTAGTATAATCTGTATTTCTAACGGTGTTAATTTTTTGTATGTTGATTATGATGATCCATAATACCCGATATGGTTTCATGATTTGTTCCTAGGTCCTGTAGCAAATGTGACCACATCACCTATGTACTTCAGCGAGGTTTTACCTTTCACGCATAAGAGTATGGAAGACGGCAGGCAACAAGTAACTATGGAGTGTGTGTGATATGCGAAACATACTTCTACGGAATTTTGTATGAGATTATTGAAGTTGAATTTGTGGGGTTATTGAAGCTGAAGTGAGTCATCTTCAAATATGACTGGTTCGACCCCATTTTGAACAGAGGTACTCAGATTAAGAAACTTGGTGTTGTCGATGTCAATTCTAGAAGAAAATACAACAAATTCGAGCCTTTCATCTTAGCTTCTCAAGCCGACCAAGTTAGCTTCATTCCATACCCACTCCTTAGAGATTCTGGAATAACTTGGTTAGTTGCTATCAAAATTACTCCTTGTGGACGAATAGTTGCTTGAGAAGAATCACATTTGCAAGAAGAAGCATGTGTCACTGAGGTTGCAGTACCTGAACAACAAATCGATGACATTTTTCTCATTGACCCGAATAACCGTCAATATGAAGATCTTTCCGATGATATGACGGATGAAGCAGGTGAAGACGAATTTGGTGAAAATGATGATGACCATTGTATTGATGTTGATGAAGACTCGAATGACTCAAAATGAATGTAAACAAATGTTTTCAATATTTAAATATGTGTAAGACTTCAATTATATGTTTTATTCGGTTGGATTTTAGAACTTAAAGTTTGGGTTTTAAATAATTAATTGAAGTATTAAATTAGAGTTTAAATAATGATATAATTAGAGTTTACGGTTATAAATTTAATTAATGGTTTAGGGTTTATATTTGATCACAAAAATGGAGTTTAGGGTTTAAGAGGGAAATAGGATGAAGAGTGAAAGAAAGATATGAAGTTATATAGTTAAGTGATTTGGGGTTAAGGGATTTGATTTTCAGAGTTTGAGCCCTGATTCCTAGTAAATTCGTCGTAATCGAAACACGGGCCTGGTATTTTCGTCGTAATGTGTTCTAGTAAATTCATCGTAATTGAAAACACAGGCCTGGTACTTTCGTCGTAATGTGTCCTAGTAAATTTTTCGTAATTGAAAACACGGGCCTGGTACTTTCGTCGTAATTGAAAACACGGGCCTGGTACATTCGTGGTAACATTACGACGAAATTACAAAGACCACAAAAATGTATATATACCCGAGGATCAGTCACGAGGAAATCCTCGTGTATTCCTCCCAACCCACATTCTGCAACATATAAGGTATATCTTTTTTAATTTTTTTCAGTTAGGTATTTAATAGGTTGTTGGTTTAGGTGATTAGATTAGGTGGTTAGATTAAGAAACATAACTTTATTACAAACTGATTAGATATTTTTTTTAATATTCAGATCGCACATAGGAGACGACCCACTTATTCGGATATGTTTGCTTCTAGTGCTGGGACATCTAGTTCAGCACCATCATCTTCTACTGATCTAGAGGTGGTCCCAGAGTCACAGGGAGTTTCATGGCCTCCTCCTCATCCATATGTACCGCTGATACACCATCTGATGCCCGCACCGCCACCTCCTTACGAGGTGCCTCCACCGGCTCCACATCCTTCCCCAGCAGCCGGAGTTCATCCGAATTTGATTGTCCCTCCATCTACACCATACGCTATCTATACAGTCAAGGAGCTTCTTGCTCAGCCTGGACGAGAAGGACTGAAGATTCTAGACCCTGATACCCCAGAAGGTACTTATTGGTAAAATTTGTAATTTGAATTTGTTACATTATATCTGGTATAGTCATCTAACAAATTTATATTATTTTCATGTTTGGGGTCGATAAATGTGTCAGACGAATGGTTGCTGACACAATCAAAGGTTATTTTATCGAGCCCCATCCGAACTGGAGTATGACTCCCAAGCACATTAGGACCACGTGGTTCAAATGTTGCGGCATGAGTTTTCTAATTTCTTAATTAATAATTAATCATTTATTTTAATTTTTCTAATTCATTTTATTTTTGTTTGTTTCAGCAAAGGTGTACCGGTCCTTAGAAATTAACGAGAGGGTTAAGGCATAATTTGTTGCTAGATCAAAGTTCCGCCTTTTCAACACCGTATCACATTGGAAGGACAAGTGAGAGTATTACGGCTATGATGCAAAATCCACCGAGCTCACGAAGAACATATGGGATGGCCTCATCGCATATTGGAAGCTACCCGGCTCGGTCCGTAAGGCCAACAGTTGCTCTGATTCTCGTAGGACAAGAGATGCCGATGGCAACATGCCTATGCTTCATACAACCGGCAAAACCCCCATGTCGGAGTTCGTCTACGAGTTGTCAGTTTTATTAATTTTATGTTTCTTTAAATTTCTCTTAATTAATAATTATTATCTTATATAAAAAATAATAACTTACATTTTATATGCTTTTGTAGGCTAAGAATACCGGAATGATGCTATTTATATCTGATCTATTCAAGATCACTCACCAGAAAGCGAGCGGGGAAGCTCTTTCACGACCTGGATGCTCGGGTTGAAGAGCGCGAGATGCAGCTAACCCATGACTCTATTAATGGATTACCCGTCAAATTGTCTATGCATGAGGTGGACAAGATCTTCGAAGAGGTAAAATTTAAAATATTTTTAATTTCTTAATTTTTAAATTTAAATTAAAGTCTTTTATTTTTAATTTTTATTTTTTCAATATTTGTTTTAAAAGGTGTCTCCAAGAAAGAAGGGGCGGACAATGGACATAGGATCCGTCAATGACGTCCCAAAGTCAACTTCGTCTTACTCCTCTAGCCGGGATGAGGAGAATGCTCGGCTCAAGGCTCAGGTGGACGACCAGCAGGTTCGTTTGCAATCCCTAGATGATCTTCTCGACGTCATGGCGGTTTGAAATCCGGTTCTACAGAGAGCATTGGAGGAGAGACGTCGGAATCTCAGCGGACAAGCACATGTCTCTGATCATGTGGACGAGCCTCGAGACTCTACGGGAGGAAACGAGACCTCCAATAGATACTTCAATAATGTCGAGCTCTCGTATATTTATAAATATTTTCATTTTTAAAATATTTCCAGTTTGTATTATAAATTTATATATTATTTTATAAATTTTATATATTCAGTTTTTTTTTTCAGATTTAAATTTATTTTAAATTTGATTATTTTAAAATAATTTTAAATTTTTTTTTTCGTATTATTACAACTCAAATTAAAATCCTCGTAAAGTTTACAAGGAACTTACAAGGAATAACTTGTAAAATCCTCGTTATGTTTACAGCTAATTTAGAAGGAATTCCTTGTGCATTCGTCGTAATATATTAGGAGGATTGAACTAGGTAAGACAAGTAGATTCTTCGTAAATAGTACAAGCATTTAATGAGTACTTTACGAAGAATCATTATAAGAAATTTACGACGAAATATTACTACGCAAGTACGACGAAAACTTCTCTTCTCTATTACAACGAATATATTTCGTTGTAAGCATTACAAGGAATTTACAACGAATCGTGCACTACGACGAGCGTTTCACAACAAACCATGATTCATTGTTAATTCCTCGTAATGGTCCTGTTACAACGAATTAACAAGGAATATGACCCTCGTAATAGGAACTTTTTCTTTTCTTGTAGTGGTTTGTGCAGTATTTATGAATATTATAATAGATTATATTTTGCATTACTTAAGTTTCTTTTCTGCAAAACAAAACACTCTAAATAATCAAAATTTGACTATCATTCTAATATCGATTATCACCCTAAATTGCACCAAACAATAAACTTTTCTCTATTAATGGACAATTCCTCCTAAAGGATCGATCATGCTATGTCGTGTTGTTTCTCCTAGATGTGTCCCGGTTTACTCTACTAGATCTTTTACTCTCGATGTAGCATTAGGATTTGATTGTCTTCCCAAGATAGTTGCTTTCTTATCTTTCATATTAAGTGTTATTTTATTATTTTTATTACAAAAAAATATCATTTTAAAATTTCAATGCAATTTTTAATTTAATATTAATTAAAAATACACTGATTTTATAAATAATTTCATTATTTAAAAATACTATTTGTTGAATATTGTGAAGTTAATAAAAATTTAAATGTAGTTCATCATTTTATTAATTTGTGTGAAAAATGTCAAATTGACATTTTTTATGAACTAAAGGAGTATCTATATTATTGAAACTGAAGTACATTTCATACTATTTGGAAACATTAGTAATACTATGAATGAGAATTGTTTGAAAACATAGATATTAATATAAAAGGTATAATATCTTTTTAGTAATTTCATTAATTATCTTTCTATATGTCACTCGGTATAACAATTTCACTAACTATTACAATAAAAATACATCACATCATTAATTATATTATCATATAATAATAGTGCATATTTTATTTATTAGTTAATCTGTATTAAGTTCGTGCCAATTATATAATCAAAAATGTAAAATAACAGGATTTTCATATGGTTAAAAGTTCGGTTTAGTTTGTTTTACTAATTTTTTTAGTTTCAATTAGTGGAAAATTACGTACCCAAAACATAATTTAAAAGATATGTTTTTGTGAATAAAATAATAATTTAAATAAAAATGATAAAAAATGTATGATATTTATTGTCACTTAATATTTCACTCTATATAATTATTTTACTAAATAAAAAACTCTTTATATTTTCACTTAATTTAGCCAAACATGTAGAAACGTCATTTTTATTAGTTTATAAAATTAGTTAGGCATGGACATTGACTATCCATTTATGTACGAGTTGTTCTTTTTGGGTACCTTTTTTTTGGAATTAGGCCTAGCGTGAATATTATAAATTTGTGTTTGGGTTTTGAGTTGGGTCTTTCTGGGTCTGGAAAAATTCGGTTTTGATGTATAGGAATCTAAAAATATCTAAATGACATATGTATATGAAACGAGTTTGATATATGTACCAAAAATAACCATGTTATACGATTCGGTCCAGATCTTTTGAATACAATTAGTTATATTAAGACATATCTAAAACATATAACACTAATGATATGAAAAAAATATATCAAGATATAAAAATGTAAAAATCAAACCCGTGCAGATCAGTCTCTAGTATATTATTGATACTACTCTTTCTTAAAAACGTATCTTATTATTAAGATTTTTTTTTTTTTTTTATTATTTAGATATTATTTGTTCAGCTTTGGTAGTTTTTAATATTTTTCTTCTTGAAATGGACATGTTGTGGAGATATCTAGCCTTGAAGCATCTGGAAAACAAACACTGGCTGAAGCACATAAACAATAAGGTTATTGTAACTCTTTGACTATGTTCTTACCCAATCATATTGGCTTTCAAATGTCTAAAAATTCTAAGAATATCTATGTGTACAGAAACGCTTGTATTTTTAGATGTTGGGCTCCCCTTAATTTTAAAAATACATCCAAAAATATATAGATTTTTTTTTATCTTAAAATAACCTAAACTTTTGCCATTGTATTCTAGATGTAATTGGTCAAGTGTTAGACATGGGTGATCCTGAACTTGGATACCCTTACGTGGCAATATCTACGGTGACACCTAAAAAGTAGGCCTGGGACGAATTATCCGGGATCTGGATTCGATCCGAGATCCGTCCCGGATCCGCTCTGAAAATAGGATATCCGGAGTGTCCGGATAGTAAAATTTCGGATCCGTCCAAACCGGATCCAAATCCGGATATCTTATTATTTAGGTCCGGATATCCGGATCCGGATCCGTGTTTTTAAAATATATTAAATTTTTAATTTTATTAATAATTATATTTGATATATTAATATTTATACATATAATATTTTTGAAATATTATATTTGAATTTTACTAATATTATATGTCATATATATATATATATTCATAAATTTTATATAAATTTTATATAAATATTTAATTTATGTTTTATTTTTAGATTTTTTATATTTTTAAAATATTTTTTATATTTTTTTTTAATTATTTTTACGGATCCGGATCCGAATCCGGGTATCCGCGGGTATCACAATATCTAGACGGATATCCGAAGTCCGGATACCCGGAATACAATTTTATAAACCAATTTTAGTGTCCAAGAATAAAATTGTTATATGAGCTACATAGTCACTAATTGTTAAGAGTTTCACTAAATACCCAAAATTTTTACCATCTAACAAAAACAACAACCAAACTTAGAAAACAAATATAAATACAAATCTGAAAAAAAAAATAACTAAATACATAAATATATATTTTTAAAAAATATAATATTGTTTAGTCAAATAATAACTCCGCTTTTAAATCAAAGATCAAAATCTAGTTGCTACGTTCCTACACTACCTATGGATATTTTGCATCTTAATTTTGTCTAAACGAAATCATCTACATGCGGCAAAATCATGAAATAGGAATGATATGAATTAATATATAGAACAGCGACAGAGTCGTGCGACCACAAATTTCATACCTAAGCAATAAAAAATATATGCCCTCATTCATAAAAACGTCTTAGAAATATCATTATTACTAAAAAACAACAACACACTAAATAGTAATTTTAACAGATTTTTTTCTTCCTATCTTTTCTACAAACTCATTGACTAGATTTCAAAAATATTTCTTAAGATTTCTCTTTCAATAGATAAAATAGTTAAAGCACTCAATATTTCTTGTGGTACATCGAATGAATACAAAATTCTATTATTTTCAGTTTTGAAAAACTTTTTAAAACAGATGCAACCAAAAATGATATCTTTCTATCAACATATAAGATTACCATAGTTATTCATAATTTGGCAAGCCATATAAAATTATTCAAGTATATAAAAATAAATAACAAAGTAATTGTAAAGAAGAAAATATTACCTTAATTTTAATTATTTGTGAGAAAGGGAGATGAAAAGCTTTATCAATGAGAAATATTCAATTTCTCAGAGTGACCCCGAGTAGAAGATGACGGTAAGTAAGCAATAGTCTTACGTTATTTTACTGCATAAACTTTTTTTCTGTAAGATTAACGCTTTTTAAAAAAAAATTAAAATATCTTATTACTTTTCATTAGTAGACTAATAATGGACTATAATTTTTTTTTTAAATTATGGCCCATATTGACTCTTAGCAAACCTAAACTTAAGCACATATAAATATCCATTAAACATTATTTACGAAATGATTTTTATATTTGTCATCACTGTATTCATTCTCAAAAAAAAAAATATAATATGAATTTTGAAAATATAACATGGTATGACATGTACAATTTTCTTTATAACTCTTATATTTTGGCAAATTCTTTTATATATAGTACTAACGGCTAATAAATCATATATCACCACTAATATATATATATATAATTTATTTTCAAAATGATTTATATATGTATTATCACCACATTCGTTATCAACTATATGAATTTTGAAAATATTATATAATATCAACTTAATTACGACATATACTATTTTTTTATAAATATTTCTATTTTTGGATTTTTTTTTAAAATATGGTAATATATAATAAATCTTATATCATCATTAAAGTAAAATTTCTATATAAATATTTATTTTTTCAAGACTTTTGGAATATATTAATAACTATTAACTCATATATTACCATTATATATATATCACATTAATTAAAAATAAACTAAATATTGTTAGTTCTATTTTTTACATCAGCTTAAATGTCGTATTTTGAATATATACACACACACACACACATATATATATATATATATATATATATCAAAATTAATAGTAAGTGTACATTAAAAATACAAAACTAATGCAATACTAATCAATCAAAAAAAATTCATAGTTAAATGATTAAGTTTTGTTTACTTTTTTTTGTTTATTAGATTAATTAAAATATTTATTTTACTAAATTAAAGTATTTTATTTAAAAAAAATCCAAATCTTATTAAATTTATATATTTAAACAAAGACATATTTAAAATAAATAATAATTAAATACAATATACTACAAAAGTTATTTTTATAAAATGTAACTTTAACTCTATTGAATTAAAATAAAAAATCTGAAAGAGTTAAATCAAATAAAAAAGAAAAAAAATATAAAATATATTTATGGTTTTTCTTTTCAAATCAATAAATTTAAAATATAAAATAATAATGATAAAACCTAATCTAACTTTTAGGGAAAATTTGGAGAACTACACTTAAAAATGAGATTTTAGTTTGAAAACTACACCTTTAATTAAAAAATTTGAAAAGTAAATTTTTGTCTATGTGAATTTCCTAAATTATCAAATCTGAATATTTACTATTATTATTAATTTTGTCATCAACATAATTTATTTAATATTTAGAATAAAAGTTTTAACAAGAATATTTTTAAAACAAATATCTTAATAATATCTACAAAACATCATTCTAAAATATATCTTAAGTTTTCATTAAGAGAAAAAGAAATGAAACATAGTCTCCTACGTCTGATTTTTTATCATTCATTTTTGCAAAAAAAAAAAAAAAAATCTTTCTCTAGTTTCATATCTTTTTTTCCCTTTGTTCACAAGTTTGTTAATTCTTCGTCAATGTATTTAAGTATGGCTCTTTCTTAAATTTCTCATAACAAATTTGAGTAGTCATTTAAAACTTACTAGAGAATGAATTTTAACAAGAATGAATATGCTCGTAGGGAAGGATTTGACTTTTTGTATGGGGAATTAAGATTGTCATGCAACTTTGCTTATATACAGTTTAAAAAATAAAAAGTTTATAAGATAAACTTGTGATATATTCACAAACACATCATAATTTCTTTGTTTCATAATAGCATTGTTATTTTAAAAATTTAAATGGTAAAGTAATAAATTTATACAAACATAGATTTATCTTAAACATAAATAATATATTATTATTATTATTATTATTATTATTATTATTATTATTATTATTATTATTTCCGAATTTATATTTTATTTATTAAAATAAATATCTGGATAAAAATGTCTTTTAACATCTAACAAAGTTTAGTTTTTTTTTTTAAAAAAAAAATATAATTTTTAAAATTAAAACTATTAATAGAGTATTTTTCAAATCATCCCAGTTTCTCATAAAAATAAAAATATTATCTTTAAAATTATGATCTCCGCGTATGGTGCAAGAAACTCGTACTTTATTATTAAGATTAATAATTAATTAAACTTGTTATTAAGTGTTATTTTTAAAGTGGTGTCCTAAATTAATGTTTCTTTTTACATAAAAGGAGCACGACTCTCAACATCAATACATTATCAAGAGAAATTATTAACAATAGCACAAGTTAAATATCACTTTGCAAAAATAACTTCAATCAAAAATATATTAACAATTGATTTTATATTTTAGTGATTATTGTTTTGGATTTAGTGTTGAAGGGGTATAGTTGAGTTTTTAAATGTTTTACAAATGTTTAGAAAAAATAGTTTATTCTATTTTCATCATAATTTAAAGGTATTTTTGAAAATTGTCATTCATTAGATGTAAATTTGCAAAATAGTATCAAACTTGTGATACAATTGCAATTTCTCCTATTATCAAATGTTAAACACAAAAGGTATATTAATGATGTGTTCTATATGTCAATTTAGCACTTGATCATGCTCTACATAAAATGTTACTCATGCACCTTTCATTTTATCCTATTTATTGAGTCTTTTTAGCTTTTACGATAAAACCAGTTATGAATATAATCTATTCTATTAAAATAGGATCATGGCGTATTGATAAATGTTTGGTCCAATTATTTATTATACATGTATTATTCTTTTATATTAATAACATTAAATCCTTTATATTATTGATAAATAAATGATTAAACATAAATATAATTATTAAAAATACAAATCTATTCTATTAAAATAGGATCATGACCTATTGATAAATGTTCCAACTACTTATTATACATGTATTATTCTTTTATATTAATAACATTAAGTCCTTTATATTATTGATAAATAAATAATTAAACATAAATATAACTATTAAAAATACAAATATAAAAATTTTTTTTTTTTAAAAAATTAAAACAAAATATATACCCGCCCTTTGAAAGGACGGGTGAGAATCTAGTATATTTTAAGTTACAAAGTTTCTCACTTTATAATTTTTATTTGGTAATATTACTAAATGTATACGATATTTGATAAGGGTAGTATCACTAAATTGTGTTCTCTAAAATATATATCGAGTATGTTGTGAAACTCGAGTCTGATAGAGGTTAATCTCGCCTAGAACTAGACTAGAAAAGAGAGAAGTAGACGGCTAGGGTTTATAGATTGTGTGTAAGACTTATTCTTATTGCTTTCTTGTGTTAATGAATAAGTACAAGGGGGATACATATATATACTAAGGGATGGCCGACTTGCCCACATTTATAACCAATGTGGGACAAGTTAACAAGGCCTAAATGTCGGCTGGACTAAGTCCTAAATGGGCTGGCCCATCAGTGTAACATATGGGCCGATTGGTCTAAGTGTAGACCAAGTAGATAAGCCCACTTATGTGCATTCCCGAAACGTCTGTTTCATAGCACTCCCCCTGAATGCCATAACCGTGTATAGCTCGCAATGCGTTTGGTATACTGCCTCGTTAAAACCTCTCTATGGTAAACCCAAAACCCAATGTGGTAAAAAGGGAAGCCATAGACAGGAAAAAGAGTACAGCCGCATTACTCCCCCTGAAGTAAACATCACTGAAGGCTCTTCAGTCTTCTGGTCTTGTGTACCACCTTCTGTGAGCAGAGGTTGGTTGAAGTAAATCGGTTGTGCTTATCTCTTGACCGTACTTGCACTTCTCGTTACTTGCCTTCCTTACATACGTGCTGATCCATAGCTTCAGGAAGTCATCTTCATGCGTGTCTCTTTGCCATTCATAGGTTGCCTCTTAGTTGGACATGCTTCTTCTCGATAAGTATCATTCCATATGATCATCACGTCCTGTCTTTATGATTCAAGGTCGAATCATCATGTTGGCTGGCTGAGTCACTATCGATCATACCATCGGTGGTTGAGTTGTTATCAGCGGTTGAGCCGCTATCGACCGGATCATCGTCGGTTGGGTTGTTGTCGCCCTGGATCATTATTAGCTTCATGGCCTGGACCCATCGACCATATCAATCCCTTTGGATCAGGTATGATCAATTCTCTTTTGGACAGTATACCCTTGTTTGCTACATGGATGCCCAAACTTCCGGGTGACTAAATGAAGTCATAATGCTTCCATGAGTGGAATCATAACCTGTTCATAATCAAACAAAGTTGGATCTGCAAAATAACTTTCCCTTCTCTGGGTTGGTTAGTATGGTTAGTGTAAACAAACTTTAAACCTTTCGTTCCATGTAAATAAATAACGAAGTATAAGTTTACTACTACCATTACCTTTCTTCATCATCAGCTATATTGCATAGATGTATGCATGCTGATGGACTATGGTTATGATCAATATATCCATTTGGAACAATGGTTAACTATTTGGCACCTATAGCCAATGATCATAGCATTCGTGGTTAGATCATGTATTTCATGACCTTCTTTTCTTATCCACGACCATAGTTATAGATTCTTTGACCTTTATGGTCTTAATGACCTTGTGGTCAGTCATAACTATTTCTCGACCATTTTGCCACATAATGGGCAGTTCATTGACCATAAAATTCTTGGTCGGATGGTCCTTATGATCAGCTATTTGGTCGGCTATATTGCCACAACCGTATGATCAACCATTCTGGTTTCCTGATCTCAATACTATGATCATATGGTCTATACATGAGGTTTCCTCGGCCACATATTTAGATTGGCTCGCAGGTACCTTGTATAAGTTTACTACAGCTATATGGTCGACCATTTGGTCGACATGATGATTCTTTCTCAACCGTGGCCATTTTGGCTATCATGGTCAGAACAAAATGATTCTATTCAGCCTTCGACCATGCTGGTCTATATACGAACATTTGGTTCGGTTCAGGTCCCTAGACCATGGCTGTAAGACTTAACCCATCGATCATGGCTGTATGTTCAGCCATCCTTATCTCGATGGTCTCGACCGCAGTGTTCATAGACTGCTATGGTCGATGGAATCATTCTTTATGACTATTTCATATTTCTTTCAATATGTTTTAGCTTAGTAACAACCATAAGACCATATAGACCAGGATCTGAGGATCCAAATATTATGATCATAACTTGTCTAAGGATCAAAATCGATAACTTGTATCGTTTTGGAATTCATCAACTTTCTTTCAAGTTGGTTTGTGAACACAAGGAATTTCATTCTTATAATGAATGCATGAACTGATTTGATGGTCCTCGTGGAACTCATTCACTTATTATCATAAGCAGCTGTAGTTGTATCAGTTCTTAATCGGCTAAGGAACAAAACCGTTCTTGAGAATTTCTTTCTCATCTTATAGTACCTTTAGTAATTTTATCCAGTGATTAATGTACAGCTTACTACATGTCATTTCTTTAAGACATTTCATTGTAGTAGCGTCCACCACAGATCTTATTTTATTATAACATGTTCCTTGGTCTCTGTGAGTAACCTTGTGTGATCAGCTATGTTAAAATGCTGTAGGTAGGGAAAACATGCACATCTTAGACCACGTGACCATGTCCATCCTTCTCACGGTTTTATCCTACTCACATGACCCCATTCACTGGTTCGATGGCGTTTTATGGCCAATACGCCCATCGCTTCAATAGGTTCTTTAAACCTAGAAGACCCCACGTAACTCATATGGGTTGATTGATCCTCGGATATATCACTCAAGTGCTATCTTTTATGCGCAGTCTTATATAATTGGTATGGATACCTTTTCTGCGTTCCATTGTGTCCCAGACATGTCATAGTAGATTGCAATCTTATTACCTCCAATACTCTGGTGTTTTGGCGTCCCAAATCACCTTAAGTACCATGGATTTTGGCGTCCCAAATTCCATTGTGTGGTATCTTGTATTGTGGTCGACCATTTCTATGTCTGGGATGGTTTCCATTTATAACCTTAGGAAATTTCATGCACCATTTTATTTCCTCCCGGTTTTATGTTATGGAACATATTGGTCTATCTTGTATAGACTCTGTAGCAACTTGATTGTGTCTCTACTAGGACAACAATTTATCTGGTGCCAGCTGGTAGTACTTTAGGGTCAATGTGTCTGGCATCTAGTTTTATTAATTCTGGACGTCTTTATCTTTATTTGTCCGAGGATCTTGCCAAGACATTAAACATTTTCTTTACCAGCTTATAACTTTCTCTTTCAATGTTGGATGGTCGGATTACAGAGGCAATCCGTGAACCTGGCCACTTAGACTGATCACCCATATTTGGCTCGAAGTTCTTTTAATTCGTAGGAGAAAGTTGTATTCCCATCCAACATATATTCTCATCCTCAATCCTCTACGGAGGTTCCATCTTAAGTAGCACATATGTCTGTGGTGGAATACTCAGATTTCCTTAAGATGGTATATATCTGGTTTATGACCCTTAACCTGAGATGAGAATATCTATGCTCACTTATATGGCCTGATGCATATCATCTTTCACATGTATATTTATGATGTCCTTAGGCTTGACGTGGATGATGTACCACCGAGAGTTTTAAAACTCTTAGCCATTGATAGCATAGTACACGAGATTTGTAGTATGTTTATGGACTACGGGATTTGTCCTCACTCCCCCTCATGAACATACTTATAATTTCGTGATGCTTAGGACAATAAAGCCTGATGAGTTTCCCTGTGTATACATGTTACACAACGTGAGATGGGATAACTCTTGTGCCTTTATATTCTATGCATCAAGTTTGGACTCGGATGGCTAATCCGGTTATGCCATTAAGTGTAATATCGTGTGGGTACCAATCTGGTTACCACGGCTCTTTGGCTCATATCATACTGATCCTTAGCATAGTTTAGATCAGGGTATATAGGCATAGTCATTGACCACTTTCTTATAAAGCTTATAATTTGAAACTGATGTTTCCTTTTGCCCATTGGTTTAATGTGGAAACCATATATACTGAGGTATATATCTCAATGGGTCTTATGGGTGAATGCCTTTTGTGGTCTTATAATATTGACTATCCTTACACCAAAACATCACTTTATTCTACTTGGTTTATCATTTCAGCATATCTGAAGTTTCATGATCCGTAGGATCGTCTTTGCTTTGATCAGTCTCGTGATCTGTAGGATCATATCTATCGTGATCATAGTCACCCTCATCATCCTGATACATCATATTAGCCTCGGCATTCTTGCCTTTTAAACTCTCTTGATAGAGACGAACCAGATGCTTAGGGGTACGACAAGTCTTTGCCCAATGGTTATCCATTCCGCATCTGTGGCAAGCCGAGGGCTTAGGATCCTGAATCCTTGAAGATATCCCAGAACTTTTGCCTTTGCCATGTCCATGAGTGGACCGGTCTGGACGATCATAAGGGGTAGGACGCCCTTTGTTTTGGCTACCACGTCCACGTCCTCGCGTTTGACTTACGCGGCCGCGTCCTCTTCCATATGAGGAACTGCAACCCTTTTGGTCAACGGACATGGTTTGCCTCTGTATCATCCTTAGGCTCGGCATTATGTGCCTCTGGGATAGGCTTAGTACCTAAGGGTCTAAGCTCACTGTTCTTCAAGAGCAGCTCATTGTTTTGTTCAGCAAGCAATAGACAGTGAATGAGTTCACTATAGGTCTTAAAACCTTTCTGTCTATACTGTTGCTGGAGCAACATGTTGCTTGAGGACATTGTCTAGAATGTCTTTTCAAGGAGCTGGTATTAGTTACAAACTCGCCACATAGCCTCAGTTGTGAGACTATTCGGAACAAGGCTGAGTTGTACTCGTTCATGGACTTGAAGTCCTGAATCCTAAGGTGTATCTATTCATAGGTCGCCGCTGGATGAACCAGGGTCCTTTGATGATCATATCTCATCTTGAATTCTTTCCATAGTTCATATGGATCATTCACTGTGAGACATTGAGGGGTGCAAAGTCCAAGTTGTGATGTTTGGCATTTGAACATAAAGTTCAGATTACTTAGGTCTTATTATAACACATATCTTGTCCATATAAAATCGTATTTGAAAATCGTTTGAAAACCGATTGGACAAGTATACGGTCAGGTCGTACGTACTGGTACGTTCCATCGACCCATGTGGTTCGTGGTCTGTCTGTTGATACGGATCGTCGACCATCCGTGGTCTAACGTACGTGGTACGTGTCATCGATCGTCACGGATCTTGATCTAGCCGTACCAGAGGGTAGGCATCATCGACCGTATATGACCTTGGCCTATCCGCATGGTGCGGGTGATCGACCGTTCGTGGTCACGGTATGACCGCGGTTCGTGGTTCGTACGGATCACTGCGGTTCGTACTGAATGGTACGTGATCGGTCATATCGCGTGGTACGTACCGTCCATCATCCGCATTCGTGGTCCGTTCGTACCGCATGGTATGTACCATCCGCGGTTCATGCCTTGGTTCGCGGGTTGTGGTTCGTTGGGTTACCGCGGGATCGTACCTAATGGTACGTGACTGGCCGTGCCTGTCCTTCGTCCGCGTTCGTGACCCGTCCGTATGGTACGGTACGCCCCACTGACCGTTCGCGGTTCATGGTCTAGCATCCTTGACCATAGGTCTAGCATCATCGACCAGGGGTCTAACATCATCGACCATATAGGTCTAGTATCATTGACCAAAGTATAAAAACAAACTTTTTAAACTAATCTAGGAGTTTTAAGTCTAGACCTAGAAGTTTTACGAATTTGGAAAGTTTCCATTTTTTAGAAAGTTTCCTTTTCTGGAAAGTTTCCATTTCTGGAATATTTCCATTTTTTGGAAGTTTCCATTTTTAGAAAGTTTGAGTTTAGGTAAGTTTAGGTATTTTAAGAATATTTCCATTTTAGGAAAATTTCCATTTCGGGAAGTTTCCATTTTTGGAAAGTTTCTAATTTAGTAAGTTCAGGTAATTTTAGGTAAGTTTCTATTTTAGGAAAGTTTCCTTTTCTGAATTAGGTTTTCCTTTTATAATTAGGTTTTCCTTTTCAGAATAGGTTTCCTTATTTGGTTTGGATTAGGTTTCCTTTTTGGGTTAGGGTTTTCCTATTTAGACTAGGTTTTCCTATTTAGAATTGATCTAGGTTTTCCTTTTCTATTAGGGTTTTAGGTGTTTTCGATATGCAGCCGTCAGGCATGAATCTAGCTTATGTCTATGGCGAAAATCAAAAACCAAACCGAAGCAATCCTAGCAATAGATCTAATCAAAATCGATGAACCTCAAGATAGGTTAGATGACATACCTTAATCCTTGATCGATTTTCTCCTTTGGTTTCTTCTTGGGAACCTTAAGCAATCAATCAAAGACAAGATACAAGGATTAGTTTTCAGATCTATGAAAGAAACAATCTATCAAAATAAGAGAGAGAGATTCGCCGAGTTGTTGTTTCCGGATGGTGTAGGGGATGAGCCGGCTGGTTTGTGCTTCGAACTAGGACTCGAGGTTGTTGATCCCAGAGCAGGATCGTGCTGATAACGTGTTGTGAAACTCGAGTCTGATAGAGGTTAATCTCGCCTAGAACTAGACTAGAAAAGAGAGAAGTAGACAGCTAGGGTTTATAGATTGTGTGTAAGACTTATTCTTATTGCTTTCTTGTGTTAATGAATAAGTACAAGGGGGATACATATATATACTAAGGGATGGCCGACTTGCCCAGATTTATAACCAATGTGGGACAAGTTAACAAGGCCTAAATGTCGGCTGGACTAAGTCCTAAATGGGCTGGCCCATCAGTGTAACATATGGGTCGATTGGTCTAAGTGTAGACCAAGTAGATAAGCCCACTTATGTGCATTCCCGAAACGTCTTATTTCATAACAGAGTAGTAATTACACTTTGACCAAAAAAAGTAGTAATTACTAATTAGTTTATGGATGTGTTTGGTTATTAGGTTAGTGTCAGCTCCACATCACAAAGCCTTATAATGTATGGGTCATAAACCCGTCCCACTTTCGGGTGGAGAATCAAATTACAACTTTTAACGCAACGGTGAAAGCCAAAAAAATCTCAACGAATTAAATCATTTTCACTTTTGAAAAAAAACCATCTTTTAAACAAACAAGCATTAATCTTCTGACGCCATCTCCTTTTCACTCCAGTTGTTGGTGTTCTGTCTGAAATTGATGGAAAGATTCGATTTTAGTGAGATTTGACTGTTTGTTTCTTCTTCTTTTTTTTTTTTTCTGATAAGATATTTCCGATATATATACACAAGAGATACCAAAAAAAAAGAATATACCAAAAGGACAAGATTATGCCTTTTTTTGAACACATTCTTTTTTTTGAACACACATAAGATAATGCCTAAAACTTGAAAACAAATCTCCACGCGGTAAGTGCTTTCTTTGTTTACCTGACGTTGAAGTAAAGCAAACGTGGACAAAGACAACGATGTATAACAACAAACAACAAAGATAATTCAATTTCAAAACAACCAAAGGAAATATCTCGAACCAGCAAATACAATTCATTTATGTTATTTATCCATCAAACCTCATTTATTGAATCGATTGTGACTGAAATTTGAAGGCATACCCATCGATTTTTTTTTTCATCTACTCGCAGACGCAAGTGACAGAAGTCCTAACTTTTTTTCATAATATATAGTGACAAAACATCTGCATCAATATGAAGTTACCTTGAAGATGCTGATGATCTTCTTGTATGATCTATGACCATGAAATTGTTTGGTGGCATTTACACAAAATATTGAATGCGTACAAGCACCAAACTCTTTCCTCGAGCTCACCTCTAACATATACACACAATACTATCAGTGTCATTGCATAAAATATCTTGGGACCGAATTTTCAAAATTCAAGTAGTATTTGTTGCGAAAATGATTTGAAAGAGGTAAACGAAAGATAGCTAGCTGTGTGTAGCTTAACAGTCCTTGTGCTCGTCTAGATCGTTATCGTAGCTATAACATGTACAGAAGATAATGAGAGATGTATAGATGTCGGTTTCTAGCTTCTGTTTAGATTCAAGAACTTAATGTGAAACTGAGTTTTAGATTGAAAATTAACCTTGTTATTGAGGCTTCTAGCTTCTAACTGTTTCGCTATTGCACCAAGATATAAACCAAACAGTGGTGACCTGTGATACCATATGATTTAAATCCTTCAGGGAAAATGTTACTTTAAACAAGAACAGAAGATAAAATCTTGGTTGTAGCTTCTGTGTATGAGTGAGGGCTGTCACAAATTAAAGAACATGATGCATAAAGAGCAATTACATGAGTCTGTTCAGGTGATATGGTTTATATATATGTTAAGTTTATTTAGATGAAGATTATGATATATTTCGTCTGTTACAGAGACATTCTTTGTCCAAACCTAAAAAGAATAAACCACATGAGAACCTTTTGATTATATTATGCGTAATTCGTAGCCAGAAAAATATGTCATTAACTTCCATTAAAATCTAATTTATTAAAACTGAAGTACAAATAAGAAATAACCTTTTTTTTACCTAATATTTACAAAGAATGCCACTGATATTATTTCTGCATCCAAACACTCATTTTTAATAAGAAAAAAATAAATCTGGGCTAAGCCCATTAACAATTTTTGTCATTAGAATTGAAGATTTCATTAAAAAATGAATATGTGTTTTCCAAATTTTTATAATAAAAACAAAATTATACATATATGTAGCATTAAATTAGTTTTATTTTTATTCATATTCATATTCATATAAACTACCAACTATATTTGAACTATAAAAAAATAATGTTAATAATTTTTGATTATAATCTGAACTTATTCATTTACAATAACAAAATCATGTAACTTTTCAAAATTTAATGACTAAAATACATACTAATATTTATTATAAATGATTATATATACAAACAAATACAATGTATTATCATTTGTATGATATATATCTAATAAGAATAACTTATGTAATTTATAAATTAAAAAAATTTAATCACCATATAATACACATACACAGTTAGGTCTAGGACTGATCGAATACTGGGTGTATTCTAGGATATACGGATTCAAATATGCATTTTTCGGATTCGTAAAATTGTTATCCGGATTCGGATATTTGGGGTTACGATATTCGGACTAAAATCCAAATACATACAGATATCCGAACCTGTTTTTTAATTTAAAATAAATTAAAAACTAACTATTGACCATCTATTTAGTCTATTTAAAATTATTATTTAAAAAAGCTTAAAAATCATTAAAATTTAATAAAATTAAAATTTTAGTTAGTTTATATAAAAACATATATAATATACATAGATAACTACAATTAAATTTTAAATATTTAATATTTGGATCCAGATATCCTAACTTAAAATTTTGCTATCCGAATTTATATTTGGATCAATCGAATCCGTAAAACCATTATCATGATCCCTGAATATCCGTTTTCCGAAGAGGATGGGATCCCGAATCGGATAACGAATATTGAATATTAAGTTCAAGTCATATACACAATTATATCAAATAAATTTCTTAAGATATTAGACATTTACAAAAATAACATCCGCGCGGGCGCGCGGGTCAAAAGCTAGTGATGATTTATAATATTCACAAACCATGATGGAATCGCAGCTGCAGTAAGGACACAAGGAAATTTCCAGAGGTGATGACAACTATGTTGGAATAATGAAAAAAAGAGAAGAAGAAGCAAAGGTGGTTGAAGATACAATATGGATCAAGCAGACTTGACTTGTAAAGAAAGATGAAAATTGTCCATACACCACTTGACCTAATCTGACTTTTAAGGCAAAGAAGGTGTATGGAAAATTCTTAGACGTGGCTAAAGTTCTAGAAACCTAAGGATACTTGGTTCAAATTCAAATGGAAGGAGTTGGTTTAAATTGGATAAGAAAAAGTCACATGGGTGCTTTGGAGAAGCATATTGACCTGTCACTATAAAACCAAGCTGAATGTGCCTTCTTCCTCCTGTCACTTTCTCCTCTTCTGGACGTGCCAGTCTGTCCACAACAACTTGCTCTGATCTCTCTTTCCCTACAATATTAGTTGTCTATGTTTTCCCTGTTTTATTGTTAGTTTAATATCTTGTAAGTTGCTGGTCTTTGGCTATATAAACCACAAAATGTTTAAGGAGAATTGAGCCTCCTCCTTCATTATTCTCTCTGGTTCATACACTCTCATATTCTCTCTAAGTCTCATACACTCTCATACTCAGAAACTGCCTTAAACTCTTTATAATCTCTTGTACTCTTTGAAGTGAGAGTTAAGTCTCCCCTTCACCAAATCTCCTATTCTCTAGTTCCTATACTCTCTCAAGTCTCTTACTTTCAGCTCACACGAGTTCACACTCAACCACACTCTCAAATACCCTCATTCTCTGTCTTTCATATAATCTGTCCAGCAGATTTGTTATCTTTGTTTCTTGACCATTCTTGTTACCCTCTTCACCAAACTTACTCTCCATTATACTCTTACCATTTTCTCTCTAATCTCACATTTCTCCAACATTTTTGTTAGATACTCAAAAATCTCTTGTAATTTAGAAACCTAGTTGACATATATCAAATGTTATGATGCATTTCTAAATGTCAATAAACTAGTTGTAATTCCAAAAAGTTACCTTTGAATTCATTCTGTTTTTAGCTTTTCAATATTTGGAGTAGAAACTTACATAACTTGTGAGGTTTGGTCAAGCCCATCGAACTTGTTCAATGTTGGGCTAGCTTGCACAAGTTACGCACAAACAACATATGGGCCTAATTGACGAAGCTCATTAGGTCAAGTGTTGACATACAAAGAATAAGATGTTACGTCAGGAACCTCTAAACCAAGCTTATGGGAGGCATAAGCCTCAAAGCCTCTTTGGAGGCTTCCATGACGTCTTTTAGAGAGATAGAGTAAGCTAGAGATAGTTATATTACTTTAGGCTTAGCTCTTAGCCATGTACTTCGTTAGGTTTGTTTAACCAGGAGAGAGAGATTTATGATCTTGTAAACCACATCTGAGGTGTTTTCGGATACTTCATAGTGGATGTTGTGGATCCTGGATCCACCCTAGATGTAGCGGTGCGGCCGTGAACTAGGTGAAAAATTCTTGAATCATGAACAAGAATGAATCGTATGAGTAGGTCAAGGGACAAGGAAATATGAGCGATGACGTGGGTGTGTTTTTATGTTCTAATAGGGTAATAATATCCTAAATAAACAAATGTCAAATTAACCCTTAATCCTAACACACAAAATAATAATACTCTTGTCAAGAGAGATCAGATGTAGTACTTAGGGATCAAATCCAAAGAGAACAATGACACACAATAGATTTCTTGTTTCTAAAGGCTAAGCTAGGTAACTATATATATTGGTAGCAAGTAATCAGGTCAAAGAAATATTCCTTATTAGAAGGTATAAATGCAATATGGAAATATGCTAATAATGTAAATATAGAAATACGCTATGAATTCATTCTGTTTTTAGCTTTTCAATATTTGGAGTAGAAACTTACATAACTTGTGAGGTTTGGTCAAGCCCATCGAGCTTGTTCAATGTTGGGCTAGCTTGCACAAGTTACGCACAAACAACATATGGGCCTAATTGACGAAGCTCATTAGGTCAAGTGTTGACATACAAAGAATAAGATGTTACGTCAGGAACCTCTAAACCAAGCTTATGGGAGGCATAAGCCTCAAAGCCTCTTTGGAGGCTTCCATGACGTCTTTTAGAGAGATAGAGTAAGCTAGAGATAGTTATATTACTTTAGGCTTAGCTCTTAGCCATGTACTTCGTTAGGTTTGTTTAACCAGGAGAGAGAGATTTATGATCTTGTAAACCACATCTGAGGTGTTTTCGGATACTTCATAGTGGATGTTGTGGATCCTGGATCCACCCTAGATGTAGCGGTGCGGCCGTGAACTAGGTGAAAAATTCTTGAATCATGAACAAGAATGAATCGTATGAGTAGTTCAAGGGACAAGGAAATATGAGCGATGACGTGGGTGTGTTTTATGTTCTAATAGGGTAATAATATCCTAAATAAACAA
>CAJHQQ010003485.1:0-43042 GCA_905132885.1 Moricandia moricandioides
TTTTTTCTTAGAATTTATCTTACGACTTCGCAAAGATTTCCGGGTTGGGGTGTTTTACCTTGCCTCGGTTTCGTGCCAACCCCGTAGAGGGTTGTCCCAACAAAAGCTGTCGAATGGGCTGGATGCCATCCGGAGACATTGCCAAGTTCCTGAATCGGCTGAGTTTCATCTTCCGGAGGAAGGAGGGGTTGCTGAGTTTCCACCCGATGATTACTTTACGTGTTAATAGATATTACTGACGCAATGCCATTTGTGGTTTCCTATTCCCGAGGTCATAGCACGACTTCTCGATTGTTCTCAGATATCGATTAGTCAAATAAACCCGTGTGTCTTGCAGCATATTGTTGGGATTCTCTTTCTGAGTTTCGAGTTGGGTATAACCCTTGATGCCAATCACCTCGACGCTTTGCTTAAACCAGTCGGGAAATCATCAATAATTCAGTTGAGGCCCTGGTCGGGGATGACGATCATAAGCAAATTCATTTCAAACTACCATGAATGGCAGAAACACTTCTTTTTCTTCTGTGTTGACGATGCGTCTGTAGAGGAAAATGGCCACTCCGTATTTAGGACTAGATGGGGTTTGAAAGGTATCCTTGATCAAGCGTTGCCCCTTTTCTCTTTCTTTACCCCCCTTTTTTGTTTCGGTGGAGTTCGATCTCTAATACGTTTCGTTTACATTTTATTCTAAGAGACCAATCTTTTCCCTCCGAGTCCGTAAGGTCTGGATACCATTCGAGACTTGCTTTTCGGTCTTCCGTGTTTTTGGGCAATGTTTAACCTAAAAGAGGGTCTGTCATGCTGTTGCTCTCCACCGTTCTCGGTACCAGCCAGATCTGCTGGTTGAGGAAGGGTCGGAGGCGTCCATGCATGGATTTTTTCCGTGCGTGGTTTGCACGAGAGAAGAAAGACCAAAGACTCAGAAGGATAAACACTTCGTTGTTGAGGATGAAGTGGCTAATGAGCTTTGCTCCTCCGACAATATACTAAGAGACTACCTAAATAGTGATGTAGGTGGGGACAGTGGCGGTGGAGGCGATTTCAACGAGCCGCTTTGTTTTGACTATCCTCCAGAGCAGGTGGATCCAACAAGACCCTAGAGTTTACCCAGGCATCGAGGATTGTCAACGGGGTAAGTTCGTATCATTTTCTTTTGAGGAAGAGCTTTTGTGACCTCGAGATACTTGGCAAGGCCCCTTATGATGAACCGAGCACTAATGCAAGATGACATGAAGCACATATGGCTCAGTTTAAGGCTGTGTCAACCAACAATGAGATTTCTCGTCTGATAGATGAGTTGGAAAGTTCTCGTCGCCGCGAGAGGGATTCGGTCGCGACTGAGGATCGTCGCACTTATAGGCGAGGGAAGAAGGAAATGGTCGAAGTCATGAGGACTCGTCATGAAAAGTTTTCGTATCAATTCGAGGAACTTACGAAGGGTTATAAGGACTTCGGATACTATTGCGAATGTCGCGGTATTGTGGGCGGTCTATACCTCACGCAGCCTCATGGTTATTCGTTCGGTGCCAAATATGCGAGGCAGACGGGGCATATGAACAAGAGGGATATGGACTTTGCGATTCCTCCGACCGAAGAGAGGATTTGGGAACAATGGGACCTGATTCCTGTTTCTTCCGAGACAGTGGAGGCCAAGGTGGGGAATGCCGATGAGACAAGCAAGGTAAATCAGCCGACGGATCCTCTGGATGTCAACGACTATTCGCTTGGCAGATCGATGACCGGGTGTTTCGTTCTTGCTGAGTAATCACGAGGTTGCGACTGATTCGGGAATGCCCTCTTCTATATTATTGCATGTTTCTGTCTTGTTCGTTTGTCAGCCAAATGTGGCCGTATGTAGCGGGACTCGCCAAGTGTGGCCTTGAATCCATGTCTTTTACTAACTTTTATTCTAACAGTGTTTTTTTTATGACGAATGGGTGTTTTTAGATATTTGGGATTTGTTTCGTGTAGAAAGAAAACTCGAGTTGTCATCTCGACTTCCTCTCATTTTTGCGGATCGCCCTGTTCGTTGTTCGTGCGAGATGTTTGAGGAGTTTTTGAAGTTTCGGGAACGTTTAGATACGGTTGAAAAGACATGCTATTAGGATCTCGTATCTTTTTGATATCATGTCTTGAGATGTTAGAGACCAGTGTGTTGGGTTTAGGGCAAGACCTCGGTTTACTTTCGGTTTAAGGCTTTGCGATCACTAATCGGATTTATTTTTGCCTGCTTCGATTTTAACCTGACTCCGTTCCGATTTAAAGTATGGGATAGATTTTTGGCTTATACGACTTGTCTGGTCAGAGTCGAGCATCTATTCAGGAATAATTATTAAGTCCCCCGAACGGCTGACCAAAATTTCAGATTTCTTTTATAACGCGCTGTTTATCCTAGTCAGATGTGAGAGGTTCTGTCCTTAGAACCGACCTGGGTGCGTTTGTTTAAGACGGCTAGGTTGCTCGGCGGGGCCAATTGCCGAGTTTTTTGTAGCTGCGAATGGATTGGGGGTGTATTCTCTAAAATTAAGACGACGTCTCGCCTATTTTTTTGAAAACTCACTTTGCGTAAGTAACGTTTTGAGCGTATAGAACCATGATCTCGGGCTTTGATCGGGAATTGATGATTCGTCTAAGATAGGATGGCGTAGAGTTGATCCGTTTTGAGGTAAAATTATTTTTGGCAGTTTCCTTTTCTAGGATGGCGCGATAATCGTTTTGCTCGTGTAAGGATGTACGACATAGTGTTTCTTTGCGGGATGATAGACAATTTACGAATTTATAAAGAAGTCTTTATTGTCGAGAAGGTTTTGAAAATGCTGGGTACAAAAAAAAAATTATTCTGAATGTGGGAATATTTGAGTGTTCGTATATGTACCCAGTCCCCCCCCCCTTTTAGAGATGGGGATAGCTGAACTCTTCTTTTGACGATCTGCACCTCTTTCGAGAATCAAGCCATATTGTAGTTATGTATGTTTGGGCGAGTCTGTTTATTCGGCCTTTGTGTCTGTGTCGAATGCGTCAGTTGCTGAGTCGACGTCTTCTGTTGGACTTGTCTTCCTTGATAGGATGGGCGTGTCGGGCACTGGAACTGGTTGTTCACTGGCCGTTGCTAGTATCGACTGGTCAGGGTCGCCCTTGCCCAAAGTACTTTCGGCTTATGCTTGTGCTATCCTCGGGCGCTTAAAATTTGTCATTGAGGTGTTCGTGATTTGTCTTAGCTTGTGTTTGGCCAGGAAGCAGCGTCTCGACTGCTTCTGGCATCCCCAAATTACGGCAATCCCGTTGTGATTTGGGAACTTAATGCATAAGTGGTAAATTGATGGCGAGGTGTTCTGGCAGCTCCAAATTAAATGCCTTCATGGCATTTAGCCAAGGCGTGCCCATGATGACTTTGTAGATGGCTGGGTGGTCGACAACCGCAAAATCGACGATCTTGGTGACTTCTGTTGCTGCCACAGGTAAATTGCTAGATCCGAGGGTCATTAATGTTATGCTAGAGAAACCGGTTTGCGGCTTAGGTGATGGTACAACTTTGCCTAACTCGATGTTCATCCGTATAACCGTGTCGCGAAAGATGACGGTGACTGTGGTTCCGGTGTCTGTGAGAACCCTGGCGACCTCGAGATATCTTATAATGAGATCGATTACGAGTGGGTCACAATGTGGCTGATCGATTCCTCCGGCGGCTTCTTCGTCGAAATGATTACATGTATCGGAGTGTCATTAATCAAGGGCCAGATTGTCGAATTCGTACTTGTCTCGGATGAGATATTGGTCGCTGATGAGATCCTTCACACTGGAGACTCCTAAGAATTCTCCAGAGTGCAGTTTTGCGGCCAATCTTGCGCCGAGAACGTTGCAGTTAATGGTCGAGTGTCCGCGCGTTTGTTGAAAATCGCAGAAGGTGTTTTCTTCATAACTCAGATTTTGGATCCACGTATTACCCGCCGTCCGTCCTTGCTCTGATCTGGAGTTAATAACGTAGCTATGCGCTCCCATCGTTTCTTCGTCTCCGTGTTGGGCGTTTCGGTAGTTACGAGGGTTTTTCTTTTTTTTAATTTCTGATCGGACCCTGGATCCTTTGACGCATTCTTTGTGGGCTTCCATTTTTGGGACAAGACCCTCGTCTCTTCTTCGATAATAATATAATCAGTGGCTTTGTGAAGCGCTTTTTGGATCGTGCGCGGCTTTTCCAAAGTTATCCACTTCCTTAACTTTGATTTGAACGAGAGCGTTTTTCGAAGTGCGTCTATCGCGACTTTGTCGCTTATTTCGCTGGCTCGAGCCATGAAGGTTTTGAACTGTTTTATGAAGTCACGGAGAGTTTCGTCCTCTCCCTCAGACAAGCTCCAAAGGTCCACGTCGGAGGTTTCTCAATATATGAACATCGAGTATTGTTTGAGGAATTCTGAGGCGAGCTGGCGGAAGCTTCCAATGGAGATTCGCCTGAGCCGATAGAACCATTCTATCGCTGCTCCACGAAGGTTTTCTACAAAGAGGTGGCACTCAGCAGCGTCTCCCTCGTTTTCTCTGAATCTGGCTCTACCCATCGCGACCTGAAAAGCCTGTAGGTGTGCCTTAGTATCAGTAGTTCCGTCGTATGGCATCACTTTGAACTTCTCTGGATCAGAAACCCTTGTTTCGGTGATACGAGTAGTAAAGGGGGTTTTACGAGCTTCTTTTAGCAGTAGATCGATCTCCGGTGCGGTTCTAGTAGCGTGGTGGATTTGGGATATCACCGCCCTGACTTCGGCCACTGTTTCCATGAGATCATCATGGTGATCGCAGATTTCAGAGCTCTTGCTAGCAGATTTCCGACTTTTTCTGCGTTTGCTGCGAGTGCTCCGAGTTTGCTCCTCGGATAGATCTTCCTGTTCATTCCAGAAGATAGCTTCTTCTTCTTCGTTCACAGAATTGTCGAATTGGGATTCATCTCGAGCTGCTCGACTTCTTGTTCTGCGCGGATGTATGTCTGCATCTTCGTCCGTAGGTTCGGACTGACTACTAGATTCCACGTCGACACGTTCGACTTCTCCTCCATCGTTATCTTCATAGATAGGAGGAAGGTCTCCCTGTTTTTTCTGTGTAGGCGTGGGGGTGACGTCGTCGGGATTTTGTCCAGACGGTTTGCCTTGCGTGTTATCAGACCGGTCCAAAGGCGTTGTGAAATCGATCTTCTTCTGTGGATTCGGGTTGTTCCCCGCGGAAAGATGGCCTTGTTCCTTGCTGTGAGGGTTTCAGCCTGTTCAGCGAGAGAATTCATGACCTTATCCTGTTATGCCGACTTCTTTTCAAAACTCGCGAACATCTTCTTCACCTCCTCGAACGTTGTGGTGTTTGCGTCAGCGTTGACCGCAGTGACGTTCGTCGCTGGAGTGTTTTCAACGTTTTTGTCGACGACGTTATCTTCACAAGGCTGTTGGTTGTTGAGATCTCACATGTTTCGATTGAGTGTTGATGGCTAGGAGTTAGATTGATATGTACCCCCCCCCCCCTCCTTCTAGCCCCAAATTGTGGGAACCGAAAATCGCATTGTCGATTTCCGTTGAATTAGGAACGCAGGGTAAACCCTAGTTTCCTAGAGGTCCAAGTATCTGCTAAACCACACGCCAGTCATTCAGAATACGAATTAAATACAGCAAACAAATTTTCCTATAAGCGTTTACAATAGGATAGGAGCCTAGGCTATGAGAGCTGTCGGCGAGATCCCTAGTTCTAATAACCTAAGACTGCAAAAACCTAGTTGAGTCGCAGCTCGAATAACAAAAATGGAAAGTTGCCAAAATGCTCTAAGTGCTAAGCTATGTTTGCTCTGTGTAGAGATTTTCGTGTGTCTTCTGCATCCTCACCCTTGAAGTCCTTATTTACTCCTCTAGAGGCGGTTTGCTCTTTCCCTTTATGCCCTTGGTCAAATTTATCGCTTCGCGGAAATATTCCTTTTTTCTCAATCTTCATGATTATCTTCAGAAACTTAACATTTGTCCTTCGATCTTGACATTTATCCCTTCAAACTTAACTTTATCCTTTCCTGAAAAATAAAAGAATAACCGTCACAAGGTTTGGGATTGAATTCGGATAAAATCGTGAGTGAGCATTTAGACGAGCTTTAGACCTCGTCAGACCGTTTTCTGACTTAGGTGTTTCTACGATTTTATCAAAATAACATTGCTAAGACGACGTCGTCTGAGAGTTAGGATCTTTCATATGGGACGTGTGACTCTAGGTGTTTAGTTAACAATTATCGTCTCATACGATCGACCCGATCCTTTCTCGAGAAAACAAGTGCTTTCGGTAAAGTTCCAATTTCAATCCCGATCCAGAAGGAACAAAGATAAGTTTGATCAAGTATCGAAATAGGGAGTTTAACTAGGATGAGGTGAAACTGGATCGACTTAATCCGACTGGCCGACCAAGCGAGTCGGATTGCGCGTGCTATGTAACCCGTTCGGCGAGTTGGCCTTGTCCAACTCTCCATACGCATAATTGGTCGTGTCGTGCCTACCAACTCGCACTTACGGCGAGTTGGCCTTCTCCAACCCATCGTACATGTTAGTTGGTCATGTCATGCCATCCAACTCGCCGTACGGGTGAGTTGTTTGGTCTGTTCCGTACAACTCGTCATACGGGCGATTCGGTCGATCCGTGCTGACCAACTCTCCATATGGGCGAGTTGGTCGATCCGTGCCGTCCAACTCACCTGAATTGCGAGTTGGATAGTCCAACTCGCCATATGGGCGAATTGGTCGATCCCTGCCATCCAACTCGCCATACGGGCGAGTTGGTCGATTCGTGTTCCTTTCTTTCAAGTTTTGGCCCAGAGACTTTCGTTAAGTCAATTTCGAGACTGTATTCGTATAGAAACACAATTTTTAGATGCTGATTTCGAGAATACCATTTTTGACCCCAAAAAACGCATTCTCCCGGTAGATTTCCGACGTTGATTCCGTCGTAACCGATTTTGACCCCAACATCATGTTCAGGTACGTTCCGGAGAACTTTGTTGATTCTGGAGCTTATAGAGATGCAGAACTGCAAAGATGCATCATATGTTTAGCTATGGATGGACAACTTCCCATGGTTAGATTGATCTTATATTTTTACAGAAAATATAGCTTTGAGTTATCTTTCCAATTCCACCGGTTTAAGGTCCATCGGACGGTTAGATCTAAAGTTATGCACGATTTACTGAAGAGTGGTCTGTCTGCCTCGCGTGAGGATGCTGTCGAGTAGATGAAAAAATGTCGATCGATGGCACAGCCTTGGTTTCGATTGACGTTGATCCCAGAAGACAGGCCCAAATTTTTTTAATGGCCGACTTAATCCCAAAAGCCATCACAAATTACCAAAATACCCATGGACGACCTAAAACTCTATTTATATGTTTCTATGCCATTGTTTAGGCAAAAAAAAAGCTTTATTTTATCTATTGTTCGACAGTTACGAGAGAGGGAGGAAATTTTTCAGATTCCTCCTGGAACACCTTTGGTTCTTTATTTGATTTATATTCTATATTTATTTTATTCGTCTATGATTTATGTGATAAAGATCATGTCTGAGTAGATATCTTATTAGGTTTAGGGTTTATTAATGGTATTGATGGATTATCCAAACAATTGAATTTCTAGGGTGATTATTAGATCTATCAATAGAATTGCGTTTATTTCTTGTGCTCTAGAGTAGCTAACTAGAACCCTGATCATAGGTTAGTTAGGTGCAAGCGAGAGCATGGTCTACTACTAGAATTATTCATGTTATGTTAGGTTGCTAGAAACAAACGAGAGTTGATTTAGTTAATTTAGTGAACTTATTGAATTAGGTCGTAAATCTTGACCCAATAGACCATCGATCGACGCAAGATCATTGCCATTTATTGACGATCATTCTGTGTCGACAAGCTAGAGCTAAGAATCTGACTTAGTCAATAGATTAGACTCACAGCGACAGATGGTCGTCTTTTACATTAGATATCGAGTTTTGTGTTTAATACCCTTAGCTTATCTCCTCTATAATCCACTTGCCTGAAACCCTGGATCTAGCTATTTATTATTATTGTTTACTTACCAATCAATTTATTATCTGCTACAGTTTATTTACTGCTTGTTAATCAATTTTCCTACCTTAATCGCGATTGTATTGAGTTTATTGTGTGCCCACGCTCCCTGTAATTTGATCCCTAACTACTACAATTTGACCTCTCTTGGCAAGAGTAGTTCGTAGGGTTAATTTGATAGAGTTTGCATTGAAATACATAAAAAACCCTCATGTCAAATTTGGCGCTGTTGCCGGGGAGCAAGGATTCACCATTAGACTCAATTTGTTTGATCTAGTCTAGGTATTTTCTATATTAGTTTACTTACATAAAAACAAATTCTTGTGTTTCAGGTGCATACTAGTACCAGGAAGCAATGAGGAGAGGATTTTTGGGTTCTTAAAAAAAAGAACCTGCTGATTTTGGGACGATCCATAAGTCAACAAGCGCAATCGACACCCTCCAAGAAGTGATTTCTATCAAAGAGAAGCAACCATCGATCGACACTAAGACTTCAAGTTCGATCGACGTTAAGAACTCAGCATCGATCGATGCCACTTGCGAGAATATAGAGGAAACTGAAGTTCTTATACTTAAGGCTGATGACAATGGGATCTTACGAGACGAAGAAGGTTGTCCTCGCAACAGAATAGGAAATTGATTAATGCACAAGAAGCGGTGATCTCTGATTTCATTACTTGCTTAGATAAGTGACTTCCAGATGAGACGTGAATGGTATGATTGGGCAGCTAATAACTCATTTCAGGGTTTGCCTCATGAAGATCCGAAGGAACACATCAAAGAACTTGTGGATCTAGTCTCAAGGAGCGAGCAGAATGAAGTGTCTAAATACCACATGCTCTGCAAGATCTTCCCCTATTCTATCCCTAGGAATGCATTTAGCTGGTTTAGTCGACTGGAACCACGATCTCTGACTCCCTGGGATGATATTGAAAGACCATTCCTTTATGAATTTCTCGATGAAGTTGCAGCAGCTCGAGAAAAAGAGATCAATGATAAGTGGGACAAGATCATTGAAATTTGGCAAATTAAGAAAGAAGATGAGATTCCACAGCAGCTTCTCGAGTACATAGCAATGGCTATAATTTTTTGTAGATCTGAGCTGAGCCGAGCAGAAGAAACAGTTATTATGGATCCGACCTCGACGTCGATCGACACTAAGATCTCAACGTCGATGACTCTAGGACCCCAGCATCGATCGACACTAACCCTAGTTATCAATCGACACCACTCGACATCCATTAAAGATCGATTTATCTTCTCGACATTGCAGAATCGACACTAGAGAGGACCGATGTATCAAGTTGTTATCATGCTCCAGATGTAGAAAGAAAAATAACCATCAGAGATCTCTTGGAGTCAAAGGATAAAGAACAACTTGGGTATTTGTATTCGAGTAGGAATGCCACTATAGAGCTAGAAGAATGGTTTGAAGATATGAATCAGAACTCGAAGCATAAGCTTGATGACGACCAGAACACTTCAAGAATAGATCTGGAAACTTCACCAAAACCTAGCATTGATTCACAAACCTGATATCATCAATCGACAACCACCCTACTTCATCGATCAACACCCAAAGCCCAACATCGATCGATACCACCTAGCTGACATCGATCGACACTCATTGTTGGACAAACATCCAAGTTACATGATTGAACCAGGAGAGGTTGAGGAGAGAATGCACGTGTAGAGAAACTCACATCTTGCTGTCCCAGAACATCTATGACCACCTAACTGCACAGAAGAATCTGCTGGTTTTCAAAAAAGAGAAAAGATGGTACATGACCCTGTGAAGTTTGTGGTTCCCAGTGCTGTTTTGAGGTTGAATTTCCTATTCCACCAGATGGAAGTGTGCATGTGGATCTCTAGGTTGAGGTATTTGATGATCTTCAGCATACAGTTGTTTCTCAGAGTGTATTGAAGTATGAAGGTGAAATTGACCAAAGACCATCGGTCGCAGCATCGATCGACACAATCGTTGATTAATCGATCGACGCCACCATTGGAACATCGATCGACATCAACACTAGACCGTCGATCGACATCAAGACTAGATCGTCGATCGACACTCATCACGGATCAGAGCAGAATGAGTTTGAAGTGTTTCAGAATCTTTTTGATGGATGCACCACGAGAACAAACAAGTCTGGGGGAAAGAAGAGGAGGAATTGGAAGAAGAGAAAAAGGATAAAGGAAGGTCCTCAGTTATCATTGATTCCCCACTTCTCAAATATTGTCAGGAAATACATAGTGTGCAGCAAATGCTTCTTGCAGCCATTTGCAAAGCTTGGGGCACTCCTTGTTGCTGAGATGATAGACAAAGGAGAAAAGTCAATGGAGGCTTTAACAAAAAGGGTGATGAAGCTGAAGATATCGGATATTGAGAATTGTTTTGGAGCAAGTCCCCAATCTCATCAGAACTGAATCATAACTCCATAACGTCAAGCTAAAGACTATAACCAAGCACTTAGTGGGAGGCAACCGACAGTTTAGTAAGTTTTTAAATTTTATTTTACTTTCATTTATTGCTGATTTTATTTTTCATTTTTGCTTAATTTCGGCTAAAAAGGATATGAGGAAGTTAGTTTTCGCAGAGCATCAACCGACACTTGATTACTGTCGATCGACGGAGTAACCCGAGTATCGATCGATCGCCACTTAGACGTGTCGATCGATGGTCACCATCAGCAAGCATGTATATCGTTTCCTTGTTAAAATTTAGTCCTAATGATTTATTTTCTTCACCAATCTCAGACTGTATAACACTGGTGATAGTGTTTTATTTTTTATGACTGGGGGAGGTATTACTGATATTGTGTTCTATTTTGAGTAATATTTTTCTATAAATTAAAGAAAAAAAAGAGGAACCGAGTAGAAACTTCCAAGTGTACCATCGATAGACACTGAAGAATAAAGATCGATCGACCATGGATCATGACCGTCGGTTGACACCATACATCTGCCATCGATCAACACTCTCTTACAAAGTCTGGTATCGAGTTTCTCTCTTAAGCTATTTATTTATGATTTGGTTTTTTCTAACCAATCTGGGACGGATTACACTAGGGACAGTGTAGTTTAAGTCAGGGGGAGGTTCGTTGATGCTATTTGATTTGTTTTGAGTCTTATTTAGTATATATACATAAGTTTTGCAAAAAAAATTATTGAGTCAAGAAGGGTACTATGAACAAGATTTATTATTGACTAACCACACTTTCGCACCATTCTTAGAAGGTTGTTTGCAGAGATTACTAGAGATACCAAAGTGGATCATCCTTCCACTATATCACACTTTCTTAGAAAGTTTGAAGGAACCGAAGCTGATTTCCAACACTAATCCTAACATTAATTGCTTGCTTTGGTACTTGGTATACACTGGATGGGATTTGTTCTACAATTTTGGAAGGTAATAGTCTGAGTGCTTCTGATTCCCCTCTCTCTCCCCTTCAGATAAAATGGATCGAACATGATTTGGTGGCTACAACCGTTAAAACTTGATTCGTATGATTCTAGAAAGAGATAAAGGTCAAAAAGAAGTGAACAGGATATGGTGGCAAAAACCATTAAGCTTGATTCATGGAAGCCTATCCAAATATATCAGTCAATTAAAATAATAAAATAATACCCTCAAAAGAAGAGAGACTTTGACTGAGAAGAAGTGAGAAGAGAGAGAGGAAAGAAATCAGAGAAGGCTACTTGTGTGTTCAGATACTTGCAGAGGTAAGAGTCTATGTGTCCTTGATCAATACTCCCAAGGTAAAGCCTGCACTTTTATTTTATGCAAAGAAATGAAATCAGTAGAGGGACAAGTCAGACTAGTATTCGCTAAGTTGTTGGTAGAATGGATTTGGTTGGTATATTAGGATAGGGTATATAAACTTTCTCTATGATTGACTTGATAGGATGTGGTTGCAATAAATTACGGAGACAATTATACTTAGACATTATGTGAGTCTCCGCCTTTTACAACCTCTTTCACAGGCTTTGTTTGCTTGAGGACAAGCAAAAGGTTAAGTCTGGAGGAGTTGATAGAGCATTATATTTGCCACTATTTTGCCATGATATCAGCACTATTTAGAGTCTATTATAGGTGTTTGCAGTATGTTTTAGAGTATTTTCAGATTCAGGTACGTTCTGAAGAACTTTGGTGATTCTGGAGCTTTTAGAGATGCATAACTGCGCAGATGCGTAAGATGTTTAGCTATGGATGGAGACCTTCCTACCGTGAGATTAAGCTGATATTTTGACAGAAGATATATATTTGATTTATATTTACAATTCCACCGGTTTGAGGTCCATCGGACGGTTAGATCTAAAGTGAGTGTCGATCGACGGCACGGCCTTGGTATCGATCGAGGGTGATCCCAGAAGACCGGCCCGACTTGTTTATATCCAACTTAAGCCTAGAAGCCATCACAAATTACCAAAATACCCATGGATGACCTAAAATCCTATTTATATGTTTCTATTCCATTGTTTAGGCAAAAAAGCTTTATTTTATCTATTGTTCTAGGGTTAGGAGAGAAGGGAGGAACTCCTCAGAGTCCTCCTGAAACTCCTTTGGTTCTTTATTTGATTTTTATTCTATTCATCTATGATTTCTGTGACAAAGATCACGTCTGAGTAGATCTCTTATTAGGTTTAGGATTTTTTAATGGTATTGATGGATTAGGCAAACAATAGAATTTCTAGGGTGATTATTAGATATATCAATAGAATTGCGTTTATTTCTTGTGTTCTAGAGTAGCTAACTAGAACCCTGATCATAGGATAGTTAAGCGCAAGCGAGAGCATGATCTACTACCAGAATTATTCCTGTTTAGTTAGGTTGTTAGAAACAAACGAGAGTTGATTTAGTTAATTTAGTGAGCTTATTAAATTAGGTCATATAGCTTGACTCAAGAGACCATCGATCGACGCAAGATTATTGCCATCTATCGACGATCATTCCATGTCAGCAAGCGAGAGCTGAGACATCGGACTTAGTCAATAGATTAGACTCACAGCGAGAGATGGTCGTCAATTACAATAGATATCGAGTTCTATGATTAATACCCTTAGCTTATATCCTCTATAATCCACTTGCTTAAAACCCTAGATCTAGCTATTTATTATTATTGTTTACTTACCAATCAATCAATTATCTGCTAGAGTTTATTTACTGCTTATTAATCTATTTGCCTAGCTTAATCGCGTTTGTATTGAGTTTATTGTGTGCCCATGCTACCGGTGGATTCGATCCCTAAATACAATTTGACCTCTCTTGGCAAGAGTAGTTCGTAGGGTTAATTTGATAGATTTTGCATTGAAATACATAAAAACCCTCATGTCACTTGTCCAATGATAATACCTCCTCATATCTCTATTCATCTTAGTGCTTCCTGGATGTATACTCAAAAGTCACTGATGGGCTGTCTTGAGAATTTCCTCCTTGAATCCTCCTTCTTTCGGTACTGTAATCCTTCCGTTAAGTAGCAAAGTTCCATCTTCTGCCATATGATACCTACTAGCATTGGGCTGGTCTTGCTCCTTTATTTGTTCCATAATCCTCATCTTGATTTCGTGCTTCTTGTTTGCGCTGTATCAAACCAGCTTGGTTAACTGCTTGCATTCCGAAACGCTGACTGGGTTCCCCTTCTAGCGCTGATAAGATTATCTTCTTGAACTCGTTCGATTAGACCTCTAAATCCAGTTCTGATTCCACTACAGCTCTTCGACGACTCAACGCGTCTTCTACTACATTGGATTTCCCTTGATGGTACTGAATATGAACGTCGTAATCCACAATAAACTCCATCCACTGTCTTTGTCACAAATTTAGATTCGCCTGAGTGAACAAGTATTTAAGGCTTTTGGGATCCGTAAATACCTGAACTCTCTCTCCATAAAGATATGAGTGCCATATCCTTAATGCAAAAACAACATAGCCATTTCCAAATCATGTGTGGGTAGTTTTCTTCATGTTTCCTCAGTTGCCTTGACGCGTAGCAAATTATTTTATCCTATTTCATAAGCACGCATCCCAAACCTACTCTTGATGCATCAGTATAAACAACATAAATCTTACCAGGATCTGGTAATGTAAGAATTGGTGTCGTAGTCAATGCTTCCTTAATTATGGTCATCCCAAAAAAATAGAACATCCTTTCCCGTAAGTCTCGTTAGTGGCTTAGGAATTGATGAAAATCCCTTCACAAACCTTTGGTAGTATCCTGCCAATCCTAGAAAACATCTGACCTCGGTTACTGTGGTTGGACGAGGCCATTTTTGTACCACCGCAATCTTTTCAGGATCTGCTGATACTCCTTGTTCTGAAACTCTATGACCCAGAAAGCCAATATCTCGTTTCCAGAAACGACATTTGCTAAACTTGGCAAATAACTTCTGGCTCATCAATGTTTCCAGGACCTTCTGTAAGTGTTCCTTATGCTCTTCTTCACTTCGCGAATATATCAAAATATCATCGATGAATATGATCACGAGCTAATCGAGGTAGTTATGAAACACTTCATTCATAAATCTCATAAACACTTCACGAGTGTTCGTTAATCCGAATGACATTACAACAAACTCGAACTGTCTGTATCTAGTGTTGAACACCGTCTTCATAACATCTGCTTCTGCTATCAGATCTGATGAAAGCCCGCAGCTAGATCAATCTTCGAAAACCAACTCATTCCAAGCAACTGATCCAACAACTCATCAATCCTTGGTAAGGGATACTCATCCTCGATGGTGATGTTGTTGATCCCTCTGTAGTCAATACATAATCGCATACTTCCATCCTTTTTTCACAAAGAACACCGGAGCTTCCCAAGGTGAAGAAACTCGGTCTTATGAAATCTTTCACCAATAGGTCTTCTAATTGCTTCTTGAGTTCTGCTAACTCAGCCGGTGCCATCCGATAAAGAGTTTTGGCAATAGGTGCTGCTCCAGATTCCAAAGTAACCGTAAAGGGATTGCTCCGAGGTGGAGGCAATTCTGTCAAGGCCTGGAACACATCTTCAAATTCTAGAACCACCAGAATTTCCATCAATCTTCAAATCCTTTTCGATCCTTCTCTAATATACGTCAATGAAACCAAGTAGACCTCGCCTTCTTCTACCACTCTTTCAACTCTTAGTGCCATCACAAATGACACTGGAACATTAGGACTTATCCCATGATAAGCTAGCATCAACTTGCTGCTCATCTCCAACGAAACTCCTCCCCTTGAACAATCCAACCATGCTTGATGCCTCGCCAGCCAATCCATTCCTAGGATAATCTCAATCTCTCTAAGGGTATGACCAATAGGTTGGCTAGGATGGGTTAATCATGTATAACTACAGGAAACTAACACTACACTTTCTTACTCTCAGGGTTTGATTTCCAGGGGTTAACACCGAAACATTAATCTCACACACCACAAAGGTTCCTACAAACCTAGAGGCTACAACAGGGTTTACAAAACTATGGGTAGCCTCTGAATCAAACAAAACATAGGCAGTAGTTCCCCTAACGGATAACGACCCTATTACAAATTCAGCACATCCCGCATTCACAAAGAATTACTTAATAATGCATATTACACAATTATACAACAATTTAAGAAATCACAAGGAAATTATGCAATCACAAAAACGGAGTTAGCACCCAGAAAAACCTGATATTGGACCCCTCGATGGTGCGGATGTGCTAGGTGAATCACTATTCATGTCTAAAGCATAAACTCTCCCTTCTACTGCTGGACGCTTAGCTGGGGATTCGTTGATCGGTCGGGTCGATTGGGTACGAGTCGATGTCCCTTCTTCTGGCCTCGAATGGTGAACTGTACATTCACTGGAGTAGTGCCCCTTCTCTCCATAGTTATAACACGTAATTGAAGCTTTCCAATTGGGTTTTGGTGAACTTTGGTTGGGACAATAACGGGAGAGATGTCCCACTTGTCCACATGTATAACATCTCCTTTGAGTTCCCGTCACTCTTTCATTATGTTTAAATTGACCCGTCCTTCCTCTTCCCAGATTACCTCTTGGCTTATTCCTTCCATACTTATCAAATTGTCGTTTATGGTGTGAGTCAGGTGTAAAGTTTGCTTTACGTTCGGCTCTGACAACTTCCTTTACATTTACCGCTTTTTCCACTAACTCAAATAAGTTATGAAAAGTAACCGCTTGAAGTAAACTCTCGATCTATGGCTTAAGGCCACGTAAAAACCTTCCGGACTAAGATTGCTTCATCCCCATTCCCATATTATACAAATCTACTAAGTTTGTTCAACTCTGCTTCATACTCCCTTACACTCTTCTCTCATTGCTCTAATCATAGGAATGCTTGTTCCATTCGGTCACGTGCTTCTGGTGGGAAATACTTCCTCTGAAATTCCTTCTTCAACATGACCCAATCCATATCCACTGATTCATACTTCCAACTGAGGGTTTTCCACCAAGATAGTGCGTCTCCTTCCAAGTAATACACAGCTAGATCTTTCTTGAATTCTTTTGAACATCGTGTTGCATTAAAATTCTTTTCCAAATGTTCCAGCCATGTATTATACTTGTATGTATCAGCTTCTCCCTCAAATGTGACCGTACCAAGATTCTTCATCATCATGACATACTTCAAAAAGTCTTGTTGTGGAGTTGATGCTGGATTTGCTTCCGAGTTTGGCGCTACTTGGTTAGTTAACACCCGAGATAGTAACTTGTGTACTATCGGTAGAGTAGGATTAACTGATCCATCTTCATTCGCTGGGGCCTGCTCAGTTTCCTCTGCTGGCCTTGCATTGTTTCTTCCTGACATGTAATTTTCCGGAGTCATATTGAACGAAGGGAACTGATGTTGTCCAACAAACGATACTGATTCTTCATGTTGAGAATTAGGTGGTTACATTGAGAACTGCCATGCCTCTGGTTTTACATACTCATTACTCATAACGGGCTCAACACCCTCCATAGACACTGGTCCACTACCACTTGTCCGTTCTGACATGTCAGGAGTGTTCCAAAAGTCGTGAAAATAACCGTACCATGACCCATGTTGACCCGACGATCCAAACGGCCCGCTAGCTCCCAATCCTTGGTGCGACATCTTCACTATCACAGGGGTAAATTTTATAAACCCCCAATAATCCCGTAATGTGGAATGTACTGGGCTTAACCTATGTGGCATATGCAACTCTTTTGCCTCGATAAAACATTTAAAAACGTTGCGACTTATGAGCATGATCATGAACGATGCTCTGATACCACCATTTGTAACACCCCTGAACCGTCCTAAGCCGGACTAGCCCGAACGACCCTATGGTGCCACAATAATAGATCGCCGGAATGGATCAACCAACAATCTAAATAGTATTCAGCTCTTTAGACAACCCGTCCCGGGTCACTATGACCTCGAGACCATGGCCTAAGAATTCTCAACCCGTACCACGGCCTCTAGCTGTGTCAACCTGTACAAGGTTTATATGATTTAAGTACAACCACATCGAATATAAAACATCCATTTTATTAATAGTAGGCGGAAACAGCATTACAAAATATTCAGAGTTTGTGCACAGCCTAGAGCCAAAAGTACATAATTATACATACATCAAGTAACTATGATCCTTTCATATGCCACTAAAACTACGCCGGCGTCCTAACATCCCGGTGCTTCCCACTAATGGTCCCGGTGCTTCCCGATAATGTTCACACCATACCGAACACCTATCCACCTCATCAACTGAACACTCCCAGCTATAAACACATGAGTCACATAGCCGGAAAACATGATTCTCTGGGAAACGGCCATACTCCGAGTCCGGGATACATCGTCATATAGCGCTTGTCCGTGGGTGCGATCCACTTCATGTGTCAAGCAGATGAGTGAGGTTAATCCGCCACACAAGTCATAGTGTTTCGTTACGGATCACAGTAGACCATCGCATCAAGTCATAGCGCTCAGTTATGGGATCACGTAGACCATCACATCACATACCACCAGAGAGTCGCCTTCCTGGCGATATACCACCGGGGTCACAACACCTCACACTAGCCATAGCTCATCTACATGGTTCCGCTAGAGTCGACATGCATCTCAACTCAATATCATGAAACACATACATTAATTTCTTCTTAAAATCATCCAACACATGCGTTATAACATCCTAACATCATGCACGTCTAACCATTTCACATCATCTAGATGATTATGAATTCTCTATATACGTGCAACATAACAACATGACATAATCTAGATAAGCATGCTACATAACATCATCATAATAAATACAAGCATGAAATATTACACCAATATCATAATTATAAACATGCATTAACATAACCAAACCATCGTGCATTGCGCCCACACGCATTCTCGCCCGGCTGCACAAACCGTTAATTTCCCCTTCTCGAGTTTAGCTTAAAACCCACTCGACCTAAGCTCTTCACCTTCATCAAACAATTAGGATAAACACAAAATATCCCACGGAATCCACTTATGGCTTGAACTAAGGCGACCCGAGCTTTCCCGACCATCTTCCTAAATGCCAAAATTCCTGACCCGAAAGTTCTCCACAAAACTCTTTTTCTCTCACTAAAAACTCTCTCACTATTTAAGGGAATCTTACCACGGTTTAGGATGGTAGAAATTAAGGGAAAATGATGGGTATTTATAGCTGAGGGGTGGCTTTGCATGGCTGTGCAAGGTGTCACTCTCACATTCACTTTTGGTGTGAAGTGACGACATATGGGATCTCCCATGACAAATGGCCAAGATCAACTCTCCTCATGAAAAGTAACCAGATTATATAATAATTTCCTTATTTTTCCACATTTCCATCAGTTCCATCCAATGAGAGCTTGACACTTGGTTCCACAAAGAAAACGCCACATTGTTTCCATTTCGACCAATCACAATCCGCCATGTCATTTCCGACCAAGACACTTTTCCATGTCACCAACTCCTAAAAACCTTCATATGAATGAAATATAACTTGACAACCATTCCACAATACTCCCATTGATTTTCGTTTCACAAAAATTGCTTACCGGCTCAACCGCACGGTTTGACCGCAAAAATGCAGATTTCTGACCAACACTTATTTCTTCCTGGACCAACTTGGTTCAACCATATATCCTCTCCTGATTTTCTTGAGTTTTTTATACAAAGCTTCCAGTAATTTACACCTCTTCAAAACCTGTTTTGATCCTTGTCGACCTCCATATAGACTCATTGACCAAAAAGCAAACTACTCGTTCTAAATAAAATCTGCTTCAACAAAACCTCTATTTTTGGTCAACTGAAGCTACTGTAACTCATGGATTATATATCTGAGTAATTTAATTCTCTCGACCATATTTACTCCTAACCAGGGTTATTACAACACCTGTCGTCTCGCCCTCTTGGCGAGACCGATCCCACGCCCTGTCGTCTCGCCCTGATGGCGAGAATGATGCCTTCCTGACTCATCTCACGCTCATGGCGAGACCCCCACATCCCGACATCTCGTCTCACTATTATCCAACTCTCACCTCGGTACGGTGTTATCGTTTGAATCTTGATCAAAACACAATTTACTTCGACCTGATTGGATTTTCCATTGAAATTTACAACGAAAATAAAAACGGCACATTTTGTCGTAAACATTTTGGGAAATCCAACAATGCGGAAAAAGATTTCGGATAAACTAACAATTTCATTGAGAAGAAATTGTAAAAACGCGTGAAATCATAAAAGGACCGAAGTGGCCTTAAATTGACGAATGCCCAATTACGATTTAACTCAAGAGAAGGCATGGGTCTGATTTAATGACTGTCAAACTCGATTGAGAAAAGGAAAATGGAAAGAAGATGATAAATGGTAACTTTCCGAGATAAACATGAGGGACCCAGAAATACGGAAGATTTCCGAGCACAAAGAGATAAACTTGAATTAAGGGAAGAAAGGGAAAGCTAATCGACCTTGGAAGCATATATAAGAGGAACCTATACAAAGTGCGAAAGGGATCCAAAAATTTGACCTTAGGAAATTCTGTTAGCTATATGAGAACTTAGGACTTTGGTGGCTAGACTAGCGACTTCAACACTTAAATTTTTTTACTACTCTGTTCTCCTTTTTTGATAAATTTTCCTCCATCCTATTTTCTGCGAAACTCTGCAAAGAATACTTGATATTAATCAATAAAACGCCTCTGTGCAATCTCATACGATATTTTGTTACTTGTCTCTTTTTTGTATTTGTGTGTTGACGCAGGAAATCCGGACCGCAAGGAAAGTTGGAAATCTGGACTTTCCTCCTTTAAATACATTCAACTGTGAAAAATTTGGTTCTCACATGGTCTTCCCCCTGATGCATGCATAAAACAACATTATTATTAAAAGACAACTAAAACGCTGGTAAAGGTCATGTTACATTTTCTAAGAGGTGGCGAAATGGTTGTTCCGGTTGCTTGGATGGTATTGTTCATTTGTCCAATAACATTTGAACATACTTGATTATGTAACTGGTTATTAGGTTAATCTAAAAATCAAAACATTTCTTAAAATGATTAGGGAAATATATGTGTTTCAAATTATTTTAATGTAAATAACGAACTAAATTTGCTATGTCAAGAAAATGGTTCTTTCCAACAAAATTTGATCCAAAATTTGTAATATCAAGAAAAAGGTTCAGTCCAGCAACAATTAAAGAATACTAATATACCATGGAAATTAATTCACATCATCAAGTAAAGTATGTTGACTAACCAGTTGTATTCGAAATGTATTAGTGGGATCATGCAAGCAATATTAGTTCCTACAATATTCTTACATAGTCATCCCCCGATGTAGTTATAAAAAACCATTATTACTATAGACAACTAAAATGTTGGTAAAATCATATATTATGTTTTCTAAGAGGTGGAGAAATGGTTGTTGCGGTTGCTTGAGTGGTATTGTTCATTTGTCCATCAAAATTTAAACATACCTGACTATCTAACTGATTATTTGCTATGTCATGAAAAGGGTTCATTACGGCATAATTTTATCCCAAATTATAAGATACGGCATAGTACAATAAAAATGACCGTTTAATCATAATATATAAATTATATATAAGCAGTGACACAAAAATCATATGTTTCTTAAGTGGTGAAGAATCATCGGTAACAATAAAAGAAGGTGAATTTAAAACTATTTTCGAGGGATCAGGCTTCTCTGAAATAATTATAACATTGGAGCGTGTTAATATATTATTAGTAAACATTTAGAATAAATATACATAATGCTACACATGAATTTCATTTTTTCGATAAGAAGCTTTATGATTACATCACCACTATTTATGGATGCTCTTCTTCCACCTACAAGTTTAATTCTTATAAAAATGTTAATGACGTGTAAATTAAGATATTTATATAGATCATTTTATATATATAAAACTTACTTGGTAGACTTGGAAGTGAAGTCAATTGAATTGAACTTTCAATTTTATAAAATGCACTACATAAGAACAAATTTAAGGGGAATTTGCAATTCTACCACAAGTTTGATACCACTTTGCAAATTTACTTTTAATGAATGACAATATTCAAAAATTCCTTAACATTTTGATGAAAATATACTTAATTAATTTTTCTAAATATTTACAAAAAAATTAGAAACTCAACTTCACCCCTTTAACACTAAACCCTAAACAATAATCACTAAAATGTAAATCCAAATGTTAATATATTTTTGATAATGTATATTTTTTCAAAGTGGTACTTAACTTACGCTAGTTTTAGCAATTTCTCCAAATTTAACACCTTTTTCTCTAATAAAAATATAAGGACATCTCCAATGATTACCCTCTCAATAGCATTAACATGATTATATTTATTCTCTATTACATGTTTTGGTTAATAGCGATATGAATCTTACCTTTGGACTTTGGAAAATATTGGGAGATTTTCCCATCGTCCATATTCGCTGGATTAATTCTCTAGAAAAAAAAACGAAATAGTGAATAAAGAAAGCGCTGCTTATGATACGGAGTATAGGTCTATGGGGTATGGTAAGACTTTTTCAAATATTTTATGGTAAAACTTAATACTTTATACCTGTAAACAACAATAGAATATGAAAATTGAATATTTACACAAAAAAAATTGATTGGAAAACATCTACGAAAGATGAATAGTTCAATCTTGACGTGTATAATATATACTTATAATTTTTGGTATGATAAATGAGGTTTTATAAACTATTACATCTTAAGCTATAAAACATTATATCTTTAATAGCCTATTTGCTATGTATCATAATATCATTGGGGGTCAATTGATTCAATAGTCGAATCTCCTGTAAAATTTGGTATTGTTATTTTAATTGCTTTAATTCTATAATTAGTTTTATTTACGATTTGTTAAAAAGAAACAAAAAACAATATAAGATATGAAGGTAGCAAAAGATAATCCTTATTCAATCTTAAAAATAAGAAATCCCAAATGTTGTAACCAAAAAATCCAAAATAAAAGTAACAAAACATTAAAATCAACAACATAAAAATACGAAATAATCATTTTCTCTCCTTTTAAAGCTGTTTTGTAACTGAATGTTTGTTTTCAACATCATTTTTATGGTTGTCGTTATGTCCCTTTGGTGTAAGCATGTCGGTCAATGATATTCAAAAAATTTCAGCACTTGTAAGCAGTAAAGACTGCATAAGCAATGTAACTAAATCAGAAAGAATCATACTATAATATGTATTCTTTTATGCTAACATATCATAGCATGTATAAAGAAATATACATAGTGTAATACCTCGAAAGAATTTTCAAGTCACTCAGCAATAATGTCTTGATCATCCGAATAACAGTCCACAACATAAGATGAGTTTCCAAACTTATTATTGTCCATAAAAAGAATTATCTTCCCAACAATGGAATTAAGCATCTCGGGATAAACGTGTATGTGATCAAGCTGAAAAGGATAAAAAGTTTACAAAATATATTAGAATCACAATGAATTGAATATATAATATATAAACTTACGACGTCATATTGTCGCATCCAATGACCGTATATCTTTTGAGGAAATTTTCAGCAGTTTGATTGAATATCAAAAAAACCATCTCATCATAATTGTCATATGTACGCACAACCAAATAATATCTAAATACATAATATATATATATTACTTTTAAAATGTAAGCTTCTAAATTTAGAATATTATAAAACTACACAAACATATCTAATAGTATTATACCTTGGGAAAACCATATTAACATCACCACATGTCTTACATTTGTACTTCAGTTGAGTTCCATCATTGTCACAAAACGCACCATATACATGACTTTTAAGATTACATGTTTTGCATGCCCAATAATACACTTTCGAAGTATCAATCACTTTGATGGTAACACAACAAACCGATTTTTTTCAAACTACATATAATATAGCACTTGGTTGATATGATTTTTTCAAAAATGAATGATATGGCTATATACGATAAATTAAAAAAAAAAATTTAAACAAAAACACATTCAATTAATACTTACCGTCATTGCCTCTAATATACCGATAAAGTGTTCATAGGATTTTCCCAAAAAATCACTGCAGATATTTACATAATATTGATTTTACCAATTTTGATTTTAGAGTTTATTACATGTGTTTTGGAGTCTGCTTTAGAGTGTTTTCTGGTCCATGTATGTTTTGGAGAATTGTGGAGATTATGGAGCATTCTAGAGCTTAATGATGAGAAAACTTGTAGCTGTTGAAGTAATTAGAAGTAAGAGTCGAGATCAGGAAGAGTGTTGATCGACACTACCTCCTTGGTATCGTTGAATCTCCTGTAAAATTGGATTCAATAGTCGAATCTCCTGTAAAATTTGGTATTGTTATTTTAATTGCTTTAATTCTATAATTAGTTTTATTTACGATTTGTTAAAAAGAAACAAACAATATAAGATATGAAGGTAGCAAAAGATAATCCTTATTCAATCTTAAAAATAAGAAATCCCAAATGTTGTAACCAAAAAATCCAAAATAAAAGTAACAAAACATTAAAATCAACAACATAAAAATACGAAATAATCATTTTCTCTCCTTTTAAAGCTGTTTTGTAACTGAATGTTTGTTTTCAACATCATTTTTATGGTTGTCGTTATGTCCCTTTGGTGTAAGCATGTCGGTCAATGATATTCAAAAAATTTCAGCACTTGTAAGCAGTAAAGACTGCATAAGCAATGTAACTAAATCAGAAAGAATCATACTATAATATGTATTCTTTTATGCTAACATATCATAGCATGTATAAAGAAATATACATAGTGTAATACCTCGAAAGAATTTTCAAGTCACTCAGCAATAATGTCTTGATCATCCGAATAACAGTCCACAACATAAGATGAGTTTCCAAACTTATAATTGTCCACAAAAAGAATTATCTTCCCAACAATGGAATTAAGCATCTCGGGATAAACGTGTATGTGATCAAGCTGAAAAGGATAAAAAGTTTACAAAATATATTAGAATCACAATGAATTGAATATATAATATATAAACTTACGACGTCATATTATCGCATCCAATGACCGTATATCTTTTGAGGAAATTTTCAGCAGTTTGATTGAATATCAAAAAAACCATCTCATCATAATTGTCATGTGTACGCACAACCAAATAATATCTAAATACATAATATATATATATATATATATATATATTACTTTTAAAATGTAAGCTTCTAAATTTAGAATATTATAAAACTACACAAACATATCTAATAGTATTATACCTTGGGAAAACCATATTAACATCACCACATGTCTTACATTTGTACTTCAGTTGAGTTCCATCATTGTCACAAAACGCACCATATACATGACTTTTAAGATTACATGTTTTGCATGCCCAATAATACACTTTCGAAGTATCAATCCCTTTGATGGTAACACAACAAACCGATTTTTTTCAAACTACATATAATATAGCACTTGGTTGATATGATTTTTTCAAAAATGAATGATATGGCTATATACGATAAATTAAAAAAAAAAATTTTTAAACAAAAACACATTCAGTTAATACTTACCGACATTGCCTCTTATATACCGATAAAGTGTTCATAGGATTTCTCGAAAAAATCACTGCGGATATTGAAATACTATGGATTTTACCAATTTTGATTTTTGAGTTTATTACATGTGTTTTGGAGTCTTCTTTAGAGTGTTTTCAGGTCCATGTATGTTTTGGAGCATTGTGGAGATTGTGGAGCATTCTAGAGCTTAATGATGAGAAAACTTGTAGCTGCTGAAGTAATTAGAAGTAAGAGTCGAGATCAGGAAGAGTGTTGATCGACACTACCTCCTTGGTATCGCTCGACACCCGCACGAGTAGACGGGCCGACTTAAAGTCAATATCGACTCAACCCCAGAAGATCAACATAATTACAAGACTACCCCAGGCCGACTTTATACCTACTATTTTGGTGTTTTGCCTTTTTTGGGCAACACACCACCTAGAAAACACCCACAAACTAGTCCACCATTCTTAGAAGCTTTTTAGTTATTTATTTTGGAGAGATGATCAAGACTGCTTCAGCGATTTATATTGGAAGTCCATTGTTTTCCTAGCTTATTCTAAGCATTGTATTCAGATTATTGGTATGCTTAGCTCAATTATGTTTGAGTAGTTTTTCTTGCTAGGCTTAGGGTTCTATTAGGGTTTATATGAATTTCTGAAATATAGAACTTCTAGGGTGAAACTATTAAGGACACTTCATCAGAATTGGACTTACTTCTTGTGTTCTAAAGAAGCTAACTAGAACCCTGAATTTTGAATACTAACAACAACGATAGTAAATTCATTTCCTGACATTATTTCTGCTGAGATATACATGTGGGAGCTGGTCTAGATCTACTTAGTTAACATATTGAATAGGACGTTAATGTTTTCCTAAGGTAGCAGCGATCGGGACTTCTTTCATAGTATTGATTGACGCTCGCTCCTTGTTTTCATGTGACAGCTGGAACAAAGTGTAAGACCCAAACCCGGCCAACTAGGCCGCAGTCGATGCCTCACGTCGCTCGGTCCACACACTGGCCGAACCTCTCAATTTTTCGCCCTTATTTTAATTTTGCCTAAAGGCGAGGGCTATCTTAGATATTAGCTTACGACTACCTTAGTTGATTCCTAGCTTAGATCCTATCTATCAACTTATACACAACGGAATATTCTTTACTTGACCATTGGAAAAAATCCAATCAAATACTTGTCTGGTCGAATCACACGATGATCTTAATTAAGGTCTTTGATTTGGTCCCTGCATTACTGATATAGCCTATTCATTACCAGTTTTAGGCCATTTCATAGGCTCTATTTGAGGTTTATTATGTGTGTCTAGGCTATGTTTTGAGTTATTTACAGGTCAAGGTACGTTTTGGAGATATATGAAGACACTTGGAGCTTTTGGAGCATTTATAGGAGAATAATCCGTAGCTGATCATGAGAGAGTCGAAGTAAAAGACTGTCATCGATCGATGACACAGCCTTGGCGTCGACCAATGTTATATGTCAAAGATTGATCGATGCTGCACACTTGCCATCGATCAATAATCAATTCACAGGCATCCGATTTCAAGATCAAGTTAGAAAAAAGACACAAGATTACAAGATTACCCATGGACGAGTTTTGACCTAGATCTTGGGGTTTTATATTTATACTTTATGACACCAGAAAGAGAGTGCAGCGAGTTTGCGTGTGCACCAGCATTCCACTATAGTTTTAGTGTTTTTAGGGAGAAGATTCATAACTCCTTAGGGAGATTTGTATTGGAACCCCATATTTTATCTATGCATTATATTCAGACTATTGTTCTTATTTTAATTATGTCTGAGTAGTTATCAACTAGATTTAGGGTCGAATGATAGCAATCATGGATTAGCCCAAAAGTAAGATTTCTAGGTTAAGTTAATATACATCAATTGAGTTATGCTTAACGCTTGCATTCTAGAGTAACTAACTAGGATCTCGAAAGTAGGATATTGACAACTACGAGAGTAGGTTTTGCGCCATAATAGACTCCATTGAACTAGGTTGTTATGCGCATGCGAGAGCTGGTCTAATTATCTTGATGAACATATCAAATCTCGTTCACACTTCCTTATGATTTCGCCATCGATCGTTATCATGCCTTAGGCGTCAATCGATGGTCTTTCTTTTTGCTCGCATACGAGAGTTGAAGTTAAAAGGGTCAGAATATTTAATATTTGAGTTCTAGAATATTTACGTTTTCGTGCTTCCTATTCTCTATAATCCATAAAGCTTTAAACCCTAGATCTAGCATATTTACATATGCATCTAGTTAGTCTATTATCATATTTCATATTTACATTACTAGCATATTTTCATATTGCATCTATACCATCTAATAAGGAATATTTCCTTAAACTGATTACTTGTTACCAATATATATATAATCACCTAGATTAGTCTTCAGAAATAAGAAATCTATTGTGTTCCATTGCTTTATGTGGATTCGATCCCTAAGTAATACTCCTGATCTCTTTTGGCAAGAGTATTGTTTTGTGAAGTAGGATTAAGGGTTAATTTGATAGTTAATTGTTTACAATATTTATACCCTGCTAGAACAATAAACACACCATGTCAAATTTGGAACCATTGCATGGGAGTATTGATCGCCATTAGATTTAATATCTAGGATTTAGTCTAGGTTTGTTGTTACTTTCAAGTTACTAACTTTTTCTTTTTCTTTGTTTTTCAGGTTCATGAAAAAGAGTACCATGAGCAATAAAGGAAAAGAATTACTATTCTCCGACCCACATGAACTTGAACGTACGATCCACAAAAAAAAGACGACAGGCATCGATCGACAACATCTACTCAGCATCGACCGACACTTCTTTATGGACAGCATCGACTGGCATCAGAACTCTATCATCGACCGACATCGATCGACAACATCTTACCCATATCGATCGACGGTAGCAAACAAGTTCAGATTGTTGCACATATTGTAGTGGTTCAGAATTAGAATGGAGACTTGCATGACCTCAACAGTCATCTGCGTAATGCAGCAGGTCAAAAGATAGATGTTCAGGGGGCTGTAATCCATACAGAAGCAGTAGCAGACGCTGCATTAGATCAACGTGAAGCTAATTCCCAAGCTGCTAGAGGCATGGAAATTTCAAGGCCAATCAGAAGACCATGGATCAAATTTATGTCTGACAAAGTACTGGAGGGACAGCAGAAGATGACTGTGGATTTCAATGGGAAGATAGATTTCATGAACCTCCACGTAAACACAAAGATCGAAGACCTCGACATCCGTGTGAAGGAGCTATAGAATCAGGTGACTCAGACAAGTGAAGCCCTTAAGAGATACGAGGCTATGGTTAGGGAGAAGGAAGAGTGTGGATAGGAACATCGCGTCAATGTTGTGATTGATGATGATTTTTGGGTAGAAGTCAAGAGAGAAAGGCTACAAGAGGAAGGATTCTGTGTAGGAAATTCGAGTTCGTTAGGAAGTTCGCACAGGAATCGATCGACACATGATACTGAAAATCGATCGACGGTCCCTGTAGAGTTGGCAGAATCGGGAAAATCTTCCAACATCGCTCGATGGGGAGATCGTAAACTTGATAGATGGTACCCAGTAAAAAAACGAGTTCATCAAGCAAATGTTACAAATATGAAAACTCCATAGTAGAAGATGGATACATCAGAGCCAATGATAGCTGACAAGACTACCGAGGGTCATCCCAGGAAAATGCTGAAGATAATTCTGAAGATGAAAAATTATTCTGGGAAGTTTGGGGTGCCATGTGTGATCAAAATCCACGAGTCTCCCAATGCTCTATGCGACACTGGATTGTCAGTGAGCATCATACCCAGAGCTATGGCGGAGAATGTGAACCAAAGAGTGGAGCCTTCTAGTGATTCTTTCATTTTTGTGGATTACTCCAGGGTAGATTCAGGGGTATTGGTAGAGATATCCCACTGCAGATTCAGAATGTCTTCGTCCCGATAGACTTCCATGTGATGAATATCCAGATCAATTGGAATTCTTCTTCGTTACTTGGAAGAGCTTTCATCGCCACCGTAGGAGCTATATGTGACATGAAGACAAACAAGTTGTTACTTTCCTTGATTAATCATAATGTTTATTATGAAAATTTTAAGAATAAACTTGCCCTCACAAAATTGCAAAATTGTGTAATGATGCAAAGCTTGTGGCCACATGCTTCTGCGATTACGAGTTCAATGAGGAATCAGAAGAAGCAGCATCGATCGATACCCAACCCATACCATCGATCGACAGGGTTGCAATTCAACAATCAATCGACACCCACCCTTATATATTGGTCGACACTCATACTTCAGAACCACTCAACACCTACCATGCCGATCTTAATTACAACTCAGCCTACCTCGAGTATGATGAAGATTACAGAAAAAGAAGAGATGATTGAAGACCGAGGGATTGCTATGGAAGAGGCTGGTGTTTTTCATGTTTCCCATCAACTTGGGAAATCGACATCGATCGACGGTAACCACACACCATCGATCGATACTGGGAATGAAGGAGAGACCGAACTAGATTCAGCAGCAGAACGCGAAAGGGAATATGGTTATCTACAACCAGATGAGTTTGGTATTATGAGAGATCTAGATGGTCAAGCAAGAGCTATGGATGGCAAAATTCTACATGTCGCGAAGGAAGATGTGGCAGATATACTTGCAATGGCCAATGGAGCTTGAAACATTTTTGGCCACCAGTCTGATTATCTATCATCTATCGACGGTCACCATACACCATCGATCGACACCCATCAGATTTACCAAGGCTACGGTGAAGCTTACGAAGAATACGATGCAGATTATAGAGATGAAGAACTAATTGAGTCTCGCAGCCTACCATTGGAAGAAGCTGGCCGGGTACTTGATGTGGGGTTTATTTTATTTTTCTCACTTTCAAATTAACCCTATATTCCCACTTAGTCTCTTAATTAATAGGTTCAGTGCAATATTTAGGGATCAAATCCACAGAGACTCTAGGATTGCACAATAGACTTATTGTTTTCGAATAAAAGCTAAAAGAATTTTAACAATAACAATAAAAGTGATTCTTAAGATTGATTTGGTTTGTAAAGATTAATTTAGGAGATTTGTCTTACGAGAAATTCTCAGGTAGATTTAAATAATGCAGACAAATAAATTGTTAGGGTTTTATTAAGTATCGTTCTTAATTTAAACCTTAGGGCTTAGGATATCACTCTCGCGCATCTTGGCTGAGCGTCGATCGATGGCAATAAGATCGATGGCAATAAGATGGCGTTGATTGATGCTCATTCTAAACAGTACTGGTTTAGCGGTTTTATAGATTCTCTAAACTTCTAATTCAACTCTCGTTTGTTACTAGTTATTTAGATTGTTTAAGATAGATTCCAGGTTATAACCAAGATCTCGCTTACGCTATAGAACCCTAATTTCTAAGGTTGAGGTGATCAATTTCAACTTATCATTAAGAGCAACTTAAACAAAGTACCAAGAAGATTACCCTAACAATTTCAATAAAATCTACAATACATTACTACCATTGAATAACCCTGAATCTAATAGAGAACTACTCAGACATAGCAATAAAGAACATTAATAAAGTCTGAATAAATTGCATAGAATAAACTGAGTAAAAAGATAAGGAGCTCAAGATCTTCTCTGTAATGATGATCACATCTTTCTCTCCAATAGATGTATTGATGTGTTCCAACTCTAATACCCTGGTGTAATTTTGCGGCTACTCAGCTTCTGGTCTTAACAGCTTGATATAGCCTATTTATTACCAATTTCAGGCCATCTTATAGGCTCTATATAGGGTCTATTATGTGTGTCTAGGCTATGCTTTAAGATCTTTACAGGTCCATACACATTTTGGAGATATATTGAGATACTTGGAGCTTTTGGAGCATTTAGAGGAGAATAATCTGTAGCTGATCATTGTGGGAGTCGACGTAAAAGATTGTTGTTGATCGGTGACACAACCTTGGCGTCGACCGATGTTACATGACCAAGATCGATTGATGTCGCACATCTGACATCGATCGATGACAAATTCACATACAGCCGATTTCAAGCCCAATTTAGAGACATGACACAAGATTAAAAATTACCCCTTCACGAGTTTTGACCTAGATTTTAGGGTTTTATATTTATACTTTATGTATTGCGCCAAAAGTGCTGGGTGCTAGTAATTGTGCTTTGTTGGCACCAGCACTCCATCATAGTTTTAGGATTTATTTGGGGAGATTTGTATTGAAACCCCAGTGTTTTATCTATGCATAATATTCAGATTATTATTCTTACTTTGATTAGGTCTAAGTAGTTATCAATTAAGTTTAGGGTTTATTATTTGTATTGAAGGATTAGCCAAACAATAGAATTGTTAGGGATATTATTAGATCTATCAATAGAACTGTGTTTATTGCTTGTGTTCTAGAGTAGCTAACTAGAAACATGATAATAAAGTTAGGCGCAAGCTAGAGCATGGTCTACTACCATAATTAATCATGTTGAGCTAGGTTGCTAGAAAAAACGACAGTTGATTTAGTTAATCTAGTGAACTTATCGAATTCGGTCATAAACCATCGATCGACGGTCATTTCATGTCAAGAAGCGAGAGCTTAGAAATTGGAATTAGTCAATAGATTAGACTCCCAGCGAGAGCTGGTCGTCTTTTACATTAGATATCGAGTTCTAGGTTTAATGCCTTTAGCTTCTATCCTCTATAATCCACTTACCTGGAACCCTAGATCTAGCATATTTACATTGACATATAGTTTTTTTATTAGCATATTTACATTTACATCTAGTTAGTTTATTAGAATATTTCAATATTTACATTATTAACACACTTACATATTTACATTACTAGCATACTAGCATATTTCCATATTTGCATCTACACCTTCTGATAAAGAATATTTCCTTAAACCAATTACTTGGTACGAATATAAATATAATCACCTAGCTTAGTCTTTAGAAATAAGAAATCTATTGTGTGCCATTGTTCTCTATGGATTTGATCCCTAAGTACTACACCTGATCTGTCTTGGCAAGAGTATTGTTTTGTGTGTTAGGATTAAGGGTTAATTAGATAGTTAATTGTTTAAGATATTTATACCCTGCTAGAACAGTAAACACCACACATGTCAAATTGGGCGCCGTTGCCGGGGAACATTTGATCGCCATTAGATTTAATTTCTAGGATTTAGTCTAGGTTTGCTACTTTTTCAAGTTACTGATTAATGTTTTTCTTTGTTTTTCAGGTGCATTGAAAAGAGTACCAGGAGCAACAAAGGACAAGAAATACTGTTCTCAGACCCACATCAACTCGAGCGTATGATCCATAAAGAAAGACGAGAATCATCGATCGACGGTACCTACTTAGCGTCGAATGACACTTCTTTACGAATATCATTGACCGACATTGATCACTTAGCATTGATCGACAGCACATCATACGCATCTTTCGACGACAGAAGACAAGTTCAGATGGTTGCGCCTATAATAGTGGTTCAAAGAAAGAATGGAGACTTGCATGACCTCAATGGTGATCTACGTAATGCAGCAGGTCAAAAGATCGACAATCAGGGGGCTGTAATCCCTGATACAGAAGCAGAAGAAGCAGACGCTGCAATAGCTCAACCTGAAGCTAATGCCCAAGCTGCCAGAAACATGGAGATTTCAAGACCAATCAGACGACCATGGATCAAATTTATGTTTTACAAGGTACTGGAGAGACAACAGAAGATGAATGTGGATTTCAGTGACAAGTTAGATTTCCTGTACCTCCACCTAAACACAAAAATTGAATATCTTGACATCCGTATGGAAAAATTGGAAAGTCAGGTGACTCAGGAGAGTGAAACCCTTACGTGATACTAGGTTATGGTCAAGGAGAAGGAAGAAGCCGGACTTAAACATCACGTCAATGCTGTGATTGATGATGATTTATGGGTAGAAGTCAAGAGAGAGAGTTCCGTATCGGAAGACCGGGTTTGTTAGGCAGCCTACACATGCATCAATCGAAACAAGTAACTACGAATCGATTGACGGTTCCTGTTGACTTGGCAGAATCGGAAATAGACACACGTCATTCGACGAAGAGATCTTGCAAAATTGATCGATGGTACCTAGTAACAAAATGAGTTAATTGACCAAAGGTCACGAATACGACAATACCAGAGCAGAAGAGTCGTACATCAGAACCTATGATAGTTGGTAAGGATACCGTGGATCACCCTAGAAGAGAGCAAAGAATCATTTTGAAGAAGAAAAGTGATCCTAGTAAGTTTGTGGTCCCATGTCTGATCAAAAAACATGATTTTCCCAATGCCTTATGCGACACCGGATCGTTAGTGAGCATCATGCCCAAAGCTATAGCATATGAAGAAACAATTGAGTACCGAGGGCTTGCTATGGAAGAGGCTGGAGTTTTGGTCAAGTTTCCCATCAACCTGGTAATTCAACATTGATCGATGGCGACCATACACCATCGATCGATATTGAGAATGAAGCAGAAACCGAACGTGATTCAGCTGAAGAATGCGAAAGAGAATATGGTTATCTACAAACAGATGAGTTTGGTATTATGAGACATCTAGACGGTAATGCAAAAATCTATGGATGGCATAATTCTACATGTAACAAAGGAAGATGTGGCAGACATTCTTGCAATGGCCAATGGGGCTGGAAACCTTTTTGGTCACCAGTCTGATTATCAAGCATCGATGGATGGTCCACGTCACCCATCGATCGAAACCAATCATGTTTACTGTGGGATCCAAAATTCGCACTGTCGATTTTCGTTGAATTAGGAACGCAGGGTAAACCCTAGTTTCCCAGTGGTCGCTAATATCTGCTAAACCACACACCAATCAATCAGAACATGAAGTAAATATGGAAAACAAAGTTAGAATCGAAAAGAGAGAAAACAGATGTCTTATTCCGAATTTGCGTATGAGCGTTTACAGCAGGATAGGAGCCCAGGCTATGAGAGCTGTTGGCGAGATCATTAGTTCTAATAACCTAAGACTGCAAAAAACTAGTTGAGTCACAGCTCGAATAACAAAAACGGAAAGTTGCCTAAATGCCTTAAGTGCTAAGCTATGTTTGCTCTAAGTAGAGATTTTCGTGTGTCCCTTCTGCATCATCACCCTTGAAGTCCTTATATACTCCTCTAGAGGCGGTTTGCTCTTTACCCTTCTGCCATTGGTCGAATTTATCGCTTCGCGGAAATATTCCTTTTTTCCTCGATCTTCAGGATTATCTTCGGAAACTTAAAATTTATTCTTAGATCTTGACATTTATCCCTTCAAACTTAACATTTACCTTTCCTGCAAAATTAAAGAATAACCGTCACAAATTTTGGGCTTGATTTCAGATAAAATCGCGAGTGGGCCTTTAGCCGATCGTTAGACCTCGTCAGGCCGTTTTTCTGATTTAGGTGTTTCTACAATTTTATTGAAATAACATTGCTAAGAAGACGTCGTCTGAGAGTTAGGATCTTTCGTATGGGACGTGTGACTCTATGTGTTTAGTTAATTGTTATTGTCTCATACGATCGACCCGATCCTTTCTCGAGCAAACGAGTCATTTCAGTAAAGTTCCAATGTCAATCCCTATCGAGACGGAACAAAGATAGGTTTGATCAAGTATCCAAAAGAGGGATTTTAACAAGGACGAGGTGAAACTGGATTGATTTGATCCGACTTGCCAAACAAGCGAATCGGATTTGCTCGTGCCATCCAACTCGCCTGTTTGGCGAGTTAGCCTTGTCCAACTCGCCATACGGGCGATTTGGTCGTGTCATGCCTACCAACTTCCCCGTATGAGTTGGCCTTGTCCAACTCACCGTATGGGTGAGTTGGTTGGTCCATTCCCTCCAACTCCCCCGTATGGCGAGTTGGTCGATCTGTGCGGACCAACTCATCCGTATGGCGAGTTGGTCGATCCATGCTGAACAACTCGCCCGTATGGCGAGTTAGTTGATTTGTGCCGTCCAACTCGCATGTATGGCAAGTTGGTCGTGTCTTATTCCTTTCTTTTTAGTTTTTGCCCGGAGACTTTCGTTAAGTCGATTTCGAGACTGTAGTCGTATAAAAACACGATTCTTAGATTCTGATTTTGAGAATACTATTTTCCCCCCAACAAACGCATTCTCCCAGTCGGTTTCCGACGTTAATTCCGTCGTAGCCGATTTTGACCCCAACTGTTAGCCCCTCAGCTCGTTAGAATCGTAAGGTTCTAGCGAGCGATTTTGGCAGGTTTGGTAAGTTAGCCGGAATGGATGTTTGAAAAGGTCCGTTTAAAGTGGTCTACTTATTCCTCTAAGAGCGGAATGCAGTAGGATTGGGGCTGCACCTGGTGAACGCTGCCTACGTACGCTCTTAGAGGGATCAAGCCTTTCGTAGTTCGTCATGGAGTTTAAGATTCGTATGACCTGTTTTCCAGTGAGACCCTTATAGTCTAGTTATGGGTAGAGATTATCGAGCATGTTGATTTCGATGTCATTTTGTATCCGCCCCGAGACTAGCCTCGTAGGCTGTTTCCTTCGGCCAAGTCTGACCGTTATATTTTTTGGACTGACCGTGTCTAGCTACTAGTCCCTGCCGCTTTGCGAATGCTTTTTAAATTGTGTTTCGCATTTTAAGAGCGTGTTTGTATTCATATGAATGTAGAGGGAAGAATATGAGTTGTCATCTCATAGTCTAACTCTGGGTGAACTGCTATACTCGTGGTCTGTTTCGAGAGTTATCCGCAGCGCGTAAATTTGCAGGTTTTATGAAGACGTCTGAATATTAGCCAAGAGACAAGTTTTGGGATCTCGTATCAGGGTGTTTGATACTATGCCTAGAGATGTTAAAGACCAGTGTGCTGGGTTTATGGTAAGACCTATGTCTAATCACAGTTTTAGGGGGTGCGATAACTACTTCGGCTTACGTTTTCTCGTATTGCTTTCGACCTGATTCCGTCCCGCTTTAAAGTCCGCGATATGTTCTCGTCTTAAAATACTTGTATGATAGGAATCGAGCATCTCTTTGAAGACAATTTTTAAGCCTCCCGAAAGTGCTGTCCAAAATTTCGGATTTCTTTTATAGCGATATTACCCTTGTGTCGGGTGTTTGAGAGCTATCTCTACAAGATGGCTTAGTCTGTTTATGACGTTAAGAGTTTGTTGTGATCAGAAATAAAATTATATCTACATATAATCGTTTTTCAACCTTCGCAAAGGTTATGTGTTTAAGAAGGTGTGTATGTTTTATAGTCGCAGACGGACTGATTTTCAGGTTAGCATTCCGTTTCGGAAAGTTTTGACGAAAAATAGTTCTCGGAACGTCATCGACGTCTCGCTGTGTCGAAGGTTGAGTTTTTTTTTCGCATCCCGTATTTCGTGCTTGAAATGTTTGCGGGCTTGAAGATGTGTGGTATCGCAAGGTTTTTCTTGTAACCTTACGGAAGAGAAACATTTTGGTTTGTTTCCGAGGAGTTAGGACCAATGGGTAGCGTAAATTTGTCCCTAAAAATATGCGAATTCCTTCACTGTGCTTTGTGAAGAGTCGGCCCCCGAGATTTATTTCGTGTATAATTGAGGATGCTTTGCATAGCTCTAGGAGCTTTGTTACTATTTTTTCCTTATGTGCCGCTTTTCACTTGTAAATCGCTGTGGGTTTAGAGTAAACTGCAGAACATATTGAACTTGGTCGGTTTTTGACAAGTTTATGTTCTCCGTTAACCGTACGGTGGTTACGACTAAGCCTTGATATTAAGAATTTGCACTTGGCGTTTTTAAACTAATTGTGGATTGTCGTTTTTCTGCTAAGTGTTTGGGTGAGCAGTGGTTGCTCAAACATTTTGGCTCGGTCTGAAGGATGTGTTCTGCCGAATAGCCGAGGACGTTGATGGTCACGGATAGACTACGGCACGTTCTTGTTAACATTAAGGTCATGGTAGTTTAGAGCTTTCGTAAAGAGGATACTGAATTCCAGTTCGGATTTTCATGGGAAGGAGTAATTGGCTGAGGGCCAAAAAGCGTTTGTTGAGATCGACGGGCCAAGTAGGAGTTTTCCATGATATAGTCGTACGAAATTTGTTTTTTTTGTAGGATGAAGACAAAACCTAAAAGTCTCGATAAAGAACCTGTACGAGATGATTGCCTGCTCTGAATCTACCAAGGGAGATTGGAGGCAGAATCCAAGGAGGCAGAATCCAGCGAGCCGCATGGCTAAGGAGTGAGATCTGTAAGATCGTAGTTCGAAGAGATAAAGTTTAGTTTTTCGTTGAGAGACGAGTCATATGACTTTGTTTTTAGCTATACGCAAATTGTCCAAAACACTTCCCTGTAAAACTTGCTACATTTGTTTCCAAAAGTTTCTTCGCATAACTTGGTGTGGCTATACGAAGGATGTTTCGCGTAAGTTTTACGAAATGTGAATGGCATAGAAGTAAGTTGAGAATGTCTCTCGCAGATTACTCCTGATATTCACGAATGAGGAATGTGTTTTCCTCATTCTCTTTTCTGCATTGCGAAGTCGTTTTTCATGACACCGATCTTGTTTTCTCGTAGGTTCTTGTCATAGTTATACGAAAGTAATGGATGATTGGTTTTATGAGGCATCGCATGGCGTAAATGATTTTCTGTTTACTACTGCGAGAGTTTGCTTTTTCGAAAGCGTTTTCTTGATGTGGAGAGAATTTTTTTTTTTTTGAAGTATGGGAGTATACGAGTATAGTATACGTACCTACTCCCTCCCTTTTTTACGAAAGAAAATGGCTGAACCAATATTTTGAACGGTTGTGTACGTTTTTTTCTTTTGAAGATTGGGATGATCGACAATCCAGGTCAGTATAAAGATGACGCTACGATTGTGACTTGGGGACTTTCAGGTTGACGACTAGGAATACGTCGGTTTTAAGAAAATTGCTAGGAACAAGATGGTTTAAAGACGACGTTCGTGTTTCTAGTTCCTTGTTTCCTTAGGAGGCGAGCTAAGTGCGTGCGGTGATTGTTTCTCGGTTTTCCGAGAGTTTATATCGGTTTGAAAAATTTGCATAAGCAGTCGCAGAACAATAGATCGAGACAGTAAAATTCCTAAAATTTAGATTGTTAGACTATTCTCCTAGTTCCTAAGTTCCCTATAGTTTTTTGGCGATCTCCGAAGCGTTTTTATTTCTTAGTACCTTCCTACAAAAATTCCAATACTGATTTCAAATAGTTCCAAGCCGGCCATACCTTATTTTTCTCAAAGTTTTGGGTTCACCTCTTCTCCGTTTTGCTTGTTAATCTCCCCTTCCTCTTCTCATGTTTGTACGCCCCTTAAGAATGGTAGCAATATTAGTTCTTCCTGGCCGCGTTTAGGCTCAAACCTGTCTTGCGATTTTTATCGTAAAGTTCCCATGTTAACTCCAATCGAGATGTTTTGATCGGGATTCAAAGGAGAAGGCTAAGATGGAGGTAAGGGCGAGTAGAAGCAAGCCAAGGAGTTTAGGCAAGTCTTACTTGTTTTTGTCGTAAAATCTCAATAGAAACTCCGATTGAGATGAAACGAAAAGCGTTTCGATCAAGATTCTAAAGAGAACACAAAGGAGAAGCTCATCAGGGCTTTCCAACCTCTCCATGAGTCTATTTGGAAGGTTTAATCAAACTCGCCATCGGGGCGAGTTGGACAGTGTGCGTCCAACTTGTTTTGATCGTAAAATCTCAACGGAAACTCCAATTGAGACGCAATAAAAAGCGTTTTGATCGGAACTCAAAGGAGAACACAAAGGTGAGCCAAAATAGTGCTCATCCAGTCCTACTCGCCCGTTATGCGAGTTAGACGGCTCGTTTTGTCCAAGTCCCCCAATGGGCGAGTTAGACGGCTCTTTTCGTACAACTCGCCCGTTCGTACAACTCGGCGAGTTGGAATGGTCCAACCTGTGTGTCCAACTGGTTTTATCTTAAAATCTCATCCGATTGAGACGAAACGAAAAGCGTTTCGATCGGGTTTCAAAGAAAAACGCAAAGGAGAGCCAAAGTAATGTTTGTTTTGTCTAACTCGCCCAATGGGCGAGTTGGACTGGTCAAACTCCCCCAATGGGTGAGTTCCACGGCTTGCACTTTCCAAATAGCCCGTTGGGCGAGTTCCACGGCTTGTACTGTCCAACTCTCCCGTTCGGTTAGTTGGACTAGTCAAACTCGCCCAATGGGAGAATTGCACGGCTTGTACTATCTAACTCGCTCGTTCGGCGAGTTGGACTAGTCAAACTCGAGTTTGGATGGTATGCTGGTGCGGTTGTTTTGTAAATGTCTTTAAATTTTTTCTACGAAATCTTTATCATAAAATGCTAACTCGTTTCACTTTCCAAACGATGTTCCATAAAACATTGTCGAGTTTGATTTTACGAAACCTGTTTCAGAAAATGTTGTTAAGCTTTAATTTTACGAAAGTTATTCCACAGAATGTCATGAGTTTAGTTTTACGAAAGCCATTTCGTAAAATGTTGTTTAGTTTAATTTTACAAAAGTCGTTATGTAAGCGTGTTTTTGTGTTTGGCTGTACGACAGCCATTTTTCTGGAAAACTTACGTTTTAGCCTCTGAATGTTTTGTTGTGATGAGCTTAATTATCGGGAGTTGACTTAATCTGAAAGTTTCTCGTTTATGCAGGATTGATCCAAGGGGATTTCGAGTAGTTTTTCCAAAGTAAGTTTAAGTGACACTCATCAAGAATTAACTGAATATGTTGCGTAGAATCAAATCTTGACTCTCTACGAAATCTTAGGTTTCACATAACGTTTTAGCAGTGAGGGATACCATCTCTCGTTTTGCTTAGTTTAGTTTTCGTCAGCCATTTTAGGTTTTGAGTGATTCAATAGAGATAAATTACGTTTCTTTGAAAATTGTTCAAAAGAAGTACAACAGTGGGGGTTGTCGAACTGGGATTCATCCCGAGCTGCTCAACTCCTTGTCGGCATGGATGTATGTCTGCGTCTTCGTCCGTAGGCTCAGACTGACTGCTAGATTCCACGTCGATGCGTTCGACTTCTCCTCCTTCTTTATCTTCCTCAATAGAAGGAAGGTCTCCCATTTTTTTTCCGCGTAGGCGCGGGGGTCCAAAGACGTTGCGAAGTAGAGTCTTCTTCCACGGATTCGGGTTATTCCCCACGGAAAGATGGCCCTTTTCCTTGTTGTGAGGGTTTCAGTCTGTTTAGCAAGGGAATTCATGACCTTATCCTGTTCTGCCGACTTATTCTCAAAAGTCAAGAAGATCTTTTTCACCTCCTCGAACGCTTCGGTGTTTGCGTCGGCTTTGACCACAGTGGTGTTCATCTTTGGAGTGTTTTTTAAAGTTCTCGTCGGCGACGATATCGTCACGAGGCTGTTGGTTGTTGTGATCTGATATATTTCGATTGAGCGATGATGGCTGAGAGTTAGATTGATCCGTACCCCCCCCCCTCCTTCTAACGCCAAACTGTGGGAACCCAAATTCGCACTATCGATTTCCGTTGAATTAGGAACACAAGGTCAACCCTAGTTTCCCAGAGGTCCCAGATATCTGATAAACCACACACTAATCAATCAGCATATGAAGTAAATATGGAAAACAAAGTAAGAATCGAAAAGAGCGACAATAGATGTCTTATTTCGAATTTTCCTATGAGCGTTTACAACAGGATAGGATCCCAGGCTATGAGAGCTGTCGGCGAGATCCCTAGTTGAGTCGCAGCTTGAATAACAAAACCAGAAAGTTGCCTAAATGCTCTAAGTGCTAAGCTATGTTTGCTCTGAGTAGAGATTTTCGTGTGTCCCTTCTGCATCATCACCTTTGAAGTCTTTATATACTTCTCTAGAGGCGGTATGCTCTTTCCCCTTCTGCACTTGGTCAAATTTATCGCTTCACAAAAATATTCCTTTTTTCCTCGATCTTCATGATTATCTTTGGAAACTTAAAATTTATCTTTCAATCTTAACATTTAACCCTTCATACTTAACATTTATCCTTTCCTGCAAAATAAAAGAATAACCGTCACAAAGTTAGGGATTGATTTTGGATAAAATAGCGAGTGGGCCTTTAGCTGATCTTTAGACCTCGTCGGGCCGTTTTTCTGACTTAGGCGTTTCTACGATTTTATCGAAATAAGATTGCTAAGATGACGTCATCCGAGAGTTAGGATCTTTCGTATGGGAAGTGTGACTCTAGGTGTTTAGTTAACTGTTACCGTCTCATACGATTGACCTAATCCTTTCTCGAGAAAACAAGTCCATTTAGTAAAGATCCAATGTCAATCCCGATCGAAATGGAAAAAAGATAGGTTCGATCAAGTATCGAAAGAGGTAGTTTAACAAGGATTAGGTGAAACTGGATTGATTTGATCCGACTTGCCAAACAAGCGAATCAGATTGCTCGTGCCATTCAACTCGCCCGTTCGGCGAGTTAGCCTTGTCCAACTCGCTATACGGGCAAGTTGGTCGTGTCGTGCCTACCAACTCGCCCGTACGGCGAGTTGGCCTTGTCCAACCTGCCGTACGGGCGAGTTGGTTGGTCCGTTCCATCCAACTCACCTGTATGGTGAGTTGGCCTTGTCCAACTTTCCATGCGGACGAGTTGGTCGATCCATGCTGACCAACTCACCCGTTTAGCGAGTTGGTCGATATGTGCTGACCAACTCGCCCGCATGGCGAGTTGGCCTTGTCAAACTCGCCATGCGGGCGATTTAGTTGATTCGTGCCGTCCAACTCGCCTGTATGGCGAGTTGGTCGAGTCGTGTTCCTTTCCTTCGAGTTTTGGCCCGGAGACTTTTGTTAAGTTGATTTAAAGATTGTAGTCATATAGAAACACGATTTTTAGATGCTGATTTTGAGAATACGGTTTTTGCCACCAACAAACGCATTTTCCCGGTCGGTTTCCGACGTTCATGCCGTCGTAACCGATTTTGACCCCAACATTTATCACGAATATGGTAGAGTTTACGGAGACCACTATGCAGCTTACAAAGAGGAAGAGCCAATTGAACCTCGCAGCCTGACACTGAAAGAAGAAGATGGCTGGGTATTGAACGCGAGAGTGGGCAATCCAGAATCAATCCTAAACATATCTTGGCCATCAAACGATATCAAATGAGAACCAGAACAATTACGTGGAGCAGAAGATACAGAAGATGGTTATCTCAGGCTAGATGAGTTTGGAATTTTCCGAGATACTGAAGGACGTGCACGAGATCTTTAGTAGATTCCTTTATTATGTCTGAACGATCAAGAAATTTATTTGGACAACAGCAACAGCCATCGATCGACGCACCAGTACCGCAATCGATCGACAACTAGGAGCAGAAGCAAGAGCGAATCCAAACACAACCATTGATCGAGGACGAGACAAAGGAATCGATCAATCCCACTATTCCAGGAGTCAACAAGTTCTGTACATCTAACCCCTTTACTTCAGAAACTCCAGGACTGGTCAGTTGGATAAATCCCCTCCTGATAGACGGTCGCGTAGAGTATGGAAAAAGAGCTTTTGATGCTGATGGCAGAAGAATTTTCTTTTGGGAAAAGCAAGATGAGTATGGCATATACAGAGATGAGAATGGTAATGCACGAGCTCTAGACGGAAGAATTGTGAATGTACAAGAGGAAGATATTAGAGCAGTTCTAGAGAGAGCTACTATGTTTGAGTACAGCTACATATGTTTACCTGAACATGCAGCAAAGATCGCTATGTCCAGGCAGAAACCAAAGACATACAGCAGAGCAGAGATTGACGACATTGTGGATGAGATCTACACAGCTCAAGAAAAGTCATTAGACGATTTCTACAGAAGGCTTGATGATGTCTACTATCCTATAGACAAGTGCCTCACCATTTTGACTACACGCATGGATGAGATGAAACAAGATTTGGGTACTGTTCAAAGACAGCATGCGAGTGGACCGGATAGAGTGACATCGATCGACGGGAACATCATACCATCGATCGATACTGATTTCGACAGACAGAAGT